>JANJGK010000713.1:0-42500 GCA_039081455.1 Macrobrachium rosenbergii
CACGTAGAGTGTATTATATTTTGTTAATTTGTTATGCATACAATTAGGGACGGAAGTACTGACAGGAAGACGTTGTAGTGAGCGGGCAAGTGTGAAAGCGCCTTTTGAGTTTTGACTTGTACACAAAACGTCCACCGGATCGGCACACCCAAATTCCAGGTGGCTTATATTATAAAGGCTGATGTTGACCACAAGGATTTCTCCATTCCTAATCTGCAGGGGTCTATTCCCTGGACTCCTTCTGTCCTCTTCCCTCAGCCTTTAGTCCTCTAAGACGCTTTACGTGGCTTTCGATCATTATAGTTCATTTCGATAAGTGATTATTTATTTCCATGTTTTTTCATTTCGATATTATAATTTACTTGCAATTTGTAAATATAATAGGATTGTAAATATGATATCAATGAAACATATTCAGTTATATCTAACAAGTTTCACTTGTTCATATAAATATTAGTGGGTACGTGATCCCTTCAATAAAACCGATAAACATAAAAGTATGTATTAGAGAAATCACAGCGCTGAAGTTGACGCCCTTTCGGCCGATATAACCTACTCATTTTTCCCGTAATCTAGACTCGTTGATATATTTTGAATGCTTTTGCTGTAGATGCCGAGCATGCGGGCACAAACACATGACATGCGCACACACATACACTACACATTATATACATGTATATATATATATATATATATATATATATATATATATATATATATATATAAATTAATATATATACTATATATATATATATATATATATATATATATATATATATATATATATATATATATATATATTTATATATATATATATATATATATATATATATATATATATATATATATATATATATATATATATATATATATATATATATATATATATATATATATTGCATAAACCCCACTAGTATACATATATACATCTCTCTGCCTCCTATATTTAATATAAAGAAAGCTGGTCATTGGGTTTTGCAGGGCGGGGTCTGGGTTCCCACTTTGGTTGTAAATGTACCTGGACAACAAGACATAATGCCCTGTTCCATTTTGTTACCATATCATAAAGAATATTTCAAATTTATATTATATGGTTCTCTCAGTAATTTTGTATTTTTCTACATTTTTGTTGAATATTGAACATCATCTGAATTACGGCTTGAAGATGGTACGTTCTCGATTTACCCACGTGAGTGACTACAACCAGCTTATAACTTTTTCGTTTTTTTTTTTTTACAAATATTGTTTTAGTGAAAACTTTCTTCTTTAGAGTCAGTAAAGTGAGACATCGAATCTGAGGGAAGAGCACCAATTACTTCTTTATCAAATTTTGGGATGTAGGGCGACTTGGTGACAGGGTTACAAACAAGGGAGTGGCAACAACGCCAGTAACTAGCGAGAGGTGACTTTCTCGCCAGAGAAAAGCCAGATCTGTGGCGTAGTTTGGAATATTATTTTCAGGGGGTAGATTTTGAATCAATGGGTGGGGGTGGGGGGGCGGGAGAAAAGATTAAATTAATTTACAGAGGTCAAATAGAGAAAACAGGCTACGGATTGGATAAGTTTAAGGGACTCTATGTCAAGTTATTACAAAGATGTGTACGGTTTTGGGGAGGGATTCTGTGAGATGGCCTCGATGCATAGCACGAGAGTGACGGATGGCTTCTCCCAGAAGCCCTAAGACCGGAGAGGGCTAAAGTTAGCCATGATCGTGCGTCTAGCTCCGCTGTAGGTGACAATAACGCAGGCCACCATCGGGCCGTGGCTGAAAGCTTCATGGGCCGCGGCTGAGAGTTTCATGGGCCGTGGCTGAGAGTTTTATGCAGCATTATACGCTGTATAAAAAACTATATCGCGCCGAAGAAACTTCGGCGCATTTTTTTACTTGTTTTTTTAAGCAATAGCTCAAGCGAAGCTGTTGTTGTACAGTGAGAACAAGATAAAGAAAAAAACAAAGGAAACATGATAATAGATCAACCTTTTGTATGATAAAAATGTGAGGGTAAACGAGCACGGAGAGAATTCCAACAAGAGAATGAAAGTCACACGAATGAACAACCATCTATTACCAATGTTGTACAGTGGAATAGATAGTTATCTTGATTGTCTTGGTCATGAGATTCTAAGAGACAGAGCTACAGTATTTGTTTCCGGAAAAAGAAACAGTGGTGCCAATGGTGACGAAGCATTTCTCTTCTCCAGAGGGAGACCAAGAAAAAATAAGCAATAAATGCGCCGAAGTTTCTTCGGCGCAGTCGAATTTTTGTACAGCGTACAATGCTGTATGAAACTCTCATCCACGGCCCATGAAACTCTAAGCCGGCCGTGGTGGCCAGTGTTTTTTTCGATGCCAGATGCACGGTCATGGGTAACTTTAACCTTAAATAAAATAAAAACTAGTGAGGCCACAGGGCTGCAATTTGGTATGTTTGATGATTGCAAGGTGGATGATCAACATCCCAATTTGCAGCCCTCTAGCCTCAGTAGTTTTTAAGATCTGAGGGCGGACAGAAAAATTGCCGACGGACAGACAAAGCCATCTCAGTAGTTTTCTTTTACAGAATACTAAAGAACAACCTAAATACGTTATCAGTTTCTGATAATTATCTAAAGAAATCAAAAGGAGTTGAAAGACCAGGTAATCATGTTGAATTCCACAACAATAATAAGAACGATAATAATACAGGTAATGGTTCACAAAACCTTTATGTATTCTTGTGACAGCTTAATTATCTTTACTCAGTAAACATTGAGTTTAGGGCAATTAGACTGTTATAAGCATGCGTTATTATTATTATTATTATTATTATTATTATTATTATTATTATTATTATTATTATTATTATTATTATATTGGAATTCAACACAATCGTCCCCTGGGGTCGAGATTCCGCTGTGAGGTAAATATTTATTTTTATTGTGCTCTACAGGAATAATAATAATAATAATAATAATAATAATAATAATAATAATAATAATAATAATAATAATAATAATAATAATAATAATAATAAAAGTTTACCTAATCTTTATATATGCTTATAACAGATTTATTATCTTGGAATTATTGTTCACCGAGATATGTCGTTAACATTGGACCTTTTGTAATTAAATGCATAGTAGACAATGGAACTGGTGTTATAATTACAAACCAGAGAAAGAAATATTTGAATATGATAAGTAAATAAGTGCAATAAATAAGGGTGAATTCATAACAACAATTACACGTAATAAATGAATTAATATGTCAAGTTGAGAATAAACAAGTAAGAAATGAAACTCTCAGCCGCGGCGCTTGAAACTTCCAGACACAGCCCGGTGGTGGCCTGTGTTGTTGGCACCTATAGCGGTGCAAGAGCCACGATCATGGCTAAATTTAACCTTAAATAAAATAAAAACTACTGAGGCTAGAGGGCTGCAATCTGGTATGTTTGATGATTGGAGGGTGGATGATCAGTACCAATTTGTAGCCCTCTAGCCTCAGCAGTTTTTAAAATCTGAGGGCGGACAGAAAAGTGAGGACGGATAGACAAAAAGCCAACTCAATAATTTTCTTTTACAGAAAACTAAAACATGAAAATTTGCCTGCGTTCAATTTCCAATAAGGAAACTCAGATTCAAGAATGCAATGTCAGAGGCCTGAAGCTATGGTCATCACCCAGGCTCTTTCTCCTCACTTACCTGAAGCAGTCTTGGCCCTTGGAGCCAAACCAGTTCTCGCTGACCATACCCTACCTGTGGCTGACAGGTTGATAGAGAAATGGAGTGGAGTGTGTGTGTGTGCTTGTTCGTGTACGTGTGTGTTGTAAATGGGTCTTCAAAAACAAAATTCAAAAGAGCTTAAAACTTCAAGGAAAAAAATAAAAAAAAAATTATCGATGTTCTTAAAGACTGTAACAATAGCTATAAAAAAGTAATGTAACAATTTAGAATTAATACATTTTTTTCTGCTCTACCGAGATTTTTGAAAGCATTACGTGAGCATAGAATGCACCGGCATCTATTTTGAACCGAATAATTCATACAGACCAAACACTTGTGACTGAAGAAGTCGCATACTCTAGATAATGTATGTTTATATATGCATTATAATATATATATATATATATATATATATATATATATATATATATATATATATATA
Source organism: Macrobrachium rosenbergii (assembly GCA_039081455.1). Lineage (NCBI taxonomy): Eukaryota > Metazoa > Arthropoda > Malacostraca > Decapoda > Palaemonidae > Macrobrachium > Macrobrachium rosenbergii. The sequence goes on from JANJGK010000713.1 coordinate 4,145, forward strand.
TATATATATATATATATATATATATATATATATATATATATATATATATATATTATATATATATACACACAATAACTAGAGTATACGACTTCTCTGGTCACAAGTGTTTGGGTGGTATGAATTATTCGGTTCAAAATAGATGCCAGTACATCCTGTGCTCACGTAATTCTTCTCTTAAAAATTCTGAATTGTTACATTACTTGTTTTTATGGCTATTGTTAGTCTCTGAGGACATCGATAAAACGTTTCCCTTGAAGTTTTAAGCTCTTTCGAATATATATATATATATATATATATATATATATATATATATATATATATAATTTATATATCATATATATACATATATATATATATATATGTATATATATGTATATATATTGTATATATGTATATATATATATATATATATATATATATATATATATAAATATATATATATATATATATATATATATATATATATATATATATATATATATATATATATAAATATATATATATATATATATATATATATATATATATATATATATATATATATATATATATATATATATATATATATATATATATATATATATATATATATATATATATATATATATATATATATATATATATATATATATATATATATATATATATATATATATATATATATATTGTAGGTAATCGCCTTTGTGGCACTGACTTCTTTGATGCACACTTTTTCATATTTCCTTACTGCTGTTTTCAATAACACTTCGAAGTTCCGGATAAGTATACAGAATCGTGTTGTATTTTCCATTTATTGCTACGGTCTTGTTGCTACGGTCTTGTTTCGCCCAATCTAATGATTTTTCTAGCAAGAACTAATCCATACAGGCGTCCTCCGCTCTATTTGTACCGGCAGGATTGGATTAGGGGGGAGGTTGACATATTTCTTGGTTACGATTTTCGTTTACAATTTACAATGAGGTGGCTGGTTGTTTACATATTTACATATGTTATTACATGGTAAAACTATGCTAGAGTATTAGTTCTACATTCTATTTCTGCATCTTATATATGTCCCTAATAAAATGAGTGATTTTTTCGGGGGTGGTTTTCTGGTGTTGCTTCTCTCTGCTTTGTTGACCTTGACCTTGGTTCCCCCTTCTCTGTCGAGCAGACGGCAGCGAACGGTCACCTTATGTTTGCCTATTTAAACTTGGTTTGCTTGTGGCTATGAAAACTGCTTCTGTTATTATGTCCTATTATGAATTGCATCTGTATTTTATTTTAGTGTTGTTTATAAATCTTGTAATGATGGTTCCTTGTCGTGTTTCTCTGTGTTAGTGTTGGGAGATGGCTCCTGTGTTTCTGTGGGACAGATTGTGTGTTGATTATTTCTATCTTATTCACTCAGAAGGGATAATTCGAATGAAATGCTGTCTATTGGGTCATTGCTAAGTCGGGAAGTTGGGGAAAACTCGCTGGTTTGCAAGCAGTTAGCTTGCCCAGGTAATTCCTTGGGTGCAGTTGCTCTCAGGTTCCAACTCTTTTCGACTTGGATGGCTAAATGGATAGCGCCCTTGCCTTCCACCTGAAAGACCTGGGTTCGATCCCGACGTGAGTCAGAAATTTATTTCTGTTCCACACGTGATTGTGTGTTGATTATTTCTATCTTATTCGCTCAGAAGGGATATTTCGAATGAAATGCTGTCTATTGGGTCATTGCTAAGTCGGGAAGTTGGGGAAAACTCGCTGGTATGCAAGCAGTTAGCTTGCCCAGGTAATTCCTTGGGTGCAGTTGCTCTCAGGTTCCAACTTCTTTTAAGACTTGTATGGCTTAGTGTATAGCGCCCTTGCCTTCCACCTGAAAGACCTGGGTTCGATCCCGACGTGAGTCAGAAATTTATATATATATTATTATGATTAGCAAGAATTCGCTAGCAAGTTGGCCCCCCCCCCCTCCTTTGTTGTTGTTGGTTGTTCATTTACTGCCAGCCGGCCGATCGATAGACCATCTGTCTATCGACTTAAAAACAAGGGTTAAAAGATTAAAGGCGCTCCCATTTTTGATAAGGATCTTTCCTTCGAGGCAAAAGTAATCTGGCTTGGGTGTTTCTCCTACAGGCCAAAACCTCCCCTGCGGGCAGCAGGTGCAATGAGTCAAAGCATCTGTGTTGGACACACCCCCTGCCCCATAGGGGGGGATAAAAAGCAAAAGCCCACGAGGTCTCCACACACACACGCGGGCTGGAAGATATGGAGTGAACTTGTGAAGACGTCCTCAACACCTGGCCCCCATCGATGCCCTTGCATCCTAACCACGTGGCCCTTTCAAAAGTATACTTCTCCTCGTGCCCTTCAACCGTATTCCTCGAGCCCACACGCCATTGCTTGGAGTTTCGAGGAGTCCCCATCGCCTTGCCCCCTTTACGGAAGCCCTTGCATCTCACCACGTGGAAGAAACTCGCCCTCGGAAATCGCAAGTCATCCACGCACCGCCTTCTACGCGCCCTCGGAAAATCTGCTAAGGTAAAGTGCCCTGGAAGAGCCCCATTTCAGTCACGCTTTTGTCTCGTAATATTTTCTTAAAGAGAAAGCCAGAAATCTCCCTTGTCTAATGTCCGTGCGCCTCTTGCATCGGCAGTATTAATTCTTTATTACTCCTTTGGCACCCTCAGTGCAGCTTCGAATTCATTATTCTTTTGTCTATTTTCATTACTGGCGTATAATGTGCATATCTCTCATTTCAAAGGGATCCTATCGTGGAAGCTTCTCGGGCTGTGACTGGAATTCCCCAGTTTCATTCAATCTACTGAGTTCCTCTTTCCCATACTAATGTCATTTATGTAAATACACTACTTTAAATGTGCCCACGTGTTTTACGTAATATTTCCCTCAGTAACCAGAGCCCTATGCTCATATGAAATTCTCCTTTGTTTTCCTCTTTTTTTTTACGTTTTCCCCGTACCCACGCAGTCAGAATCACAAGGCTAAATTACCTTAAATTGTTGCTACCTGTCTCACAGAGCATATTTCAAACTAAAACCACGGAAAAACGTAAATATATATATATATATATATATATATATATATATATATATATATATATATATATATATATATATATATATATATATATATATATATATATATATATATATATATATATATATATATATATATGTATATATATACATCTATATTTATGTATATATGCATATTGTATATGTATGTATATATGTTTATATGTATATAGATGTATACAGTATATAGAGCCTTGGTGGCTCAGTCGGTAGAGCAGCGGCCTAGACTTCGTAGAGGGTTCAAATCCGCAGCCGACTGGTCATTGAAGGCGGACACTTTGCTATCCGTGTAGACACCCCAGGATTACGTATGTAATCAACGGATAGGTTTGCTGAAAAGCAAATGGGTGTTACAGACTAATACACACATAAACAAAGCCACTCCAACATCTAAAAAAAAAAAACATAACAGACACCTCACACATCTCGAACTGTCGACCTACCCGCCCCAGTTCTCCTCGCTGCTTGGGAGAAAGGGAGCTGGGGATTGGCACGATACACGTACACATTGTTACCGGGGTCTAAGCAATGTCAGGCAGGGCAGCCGATCGAGGCTACGGCCTACCCCAACGCCAAATCAAAGTCCTTCGTAAAGAAGGCATCGTGATTACCCCATATAGAAAATGGGAAAAAAAGTACGTTAAAACGAAGAACAGATGTATACATTATATATATATATATATATATATATATATATATATATATATATATATATATATATATATATATATATATACGTTTCATTTTCAAAATCCTTCAAAAGGGAAGGAAGAGAAGCAGAGAACAGCAGAGATAGAAGCAGAGAAAGAGAGCCTTAAAGAGTGAGGTCGTAGGCCTCACCAGTTGTGAGCTGGTAACAAGATTTAAGAAAACAAGGCTCACACTTTGACCCTATCTTCGATTCGTATTCATACTACTTAACTTGTATATATATTTCACTTGTATATATACAGTGTTATTTTTACTGGTGTGTTAATGAAGCAAGAAAGCTCCACTGTGTCTTTCTAAAGCCTTCTGAAACTCAACGCTGCTACACTAACAAAGCCAGAAACGATAAAGCAACTAAGGAAATAACAAACTTCTTTACTTGAGCAAGAAATAAAAGCATAACAGAAGGTGGTAAAGGAACATATAAAAAAAGTCATCATCACATTGGCGTCCAAACAAGAATAAAACGAAAAGACAAATAAGAAAGCATAATATATATAAATATATATATATATATATATATATATATATATATATATATATGTATATATATATATATATGTATATATATATATATATATATATATATATATATATATATATATATATATATATATATATATACATACATATATATACATTTATATATATGTATATATATACATATATATATGTATATATATATATATATATATATATATTTATATATATATATATATTATATTTATATATATATATATATATATATATATATATATATATATATATATATATATATATATATATATATATATATATACATATATATATATATATATATATATATATATATATATATATATATATATATATATATATATATATATATATATACATATATATATATATATATATATATATATATATATATATATATATTATTATATTATATAGTTTTAGCTTTCTTATTTGTCTTCCGTTTTATTCTTTTTTGGGCGCTAATGTGATGATGAGTTCTTATTGTTATGTTTCTTTACCACCTTCTGTTATGCTTTTATTCGTTTGCCCATGTAAAGAAGTTTATTATTTCCTTTAGTTGCTTTATCGTTTCTGGCTTTTGTTATTGTAGCAGCGTTGAGTCTCGGGAGGCTTTAGAAAGACACAGCGTAGCTTTCTTACTTCATTAACACACTAGTGAAAATAACACTGTACATATACAAGTGAAATATAAATACAAGTTAAGTAGTATGAATACGAACCGAAGTGTGAGTCAGTGTGAGCCTTGCTTTCTTAAATCTGGTTACCAGCTCACAACTGGTGAGGCCCTTCGACCTTACTCTGTACGGCTCTCTCTCTCTTTCCGCTTCTATCTCTGCTGCTCTCTGCTTCTCTTCCTTCCCTTTTGAAGGATTTTCAAAATGGAATGATGCCCCTCCTAAAAAAGGCGGGCAACAGCTTCAGTCCAGCCCCTTGGTAGACATCTAATTGGTTGAAGACTTATCTAAGGACTTCCTCTGAGTGTAATTAGATGAATTAATCCCTTCTTAGTAGGTGGGACTAATTACATCACCAGAAATCTAAGATTTCCGGCTAGATTTGCACAACTAAGCTTCACAGGTGAGGTTGTTATGGCATTCTTTAACCATTCCGATGGTGATTAATTTCCGCCCATGCCGTGCCAATGTTTGGCTACGTATTCACGACACTTCTGCTTCGATCATCATTCCTTCAACGAGTTCATTAGATTATACTCGCGGCCTGCTGAGCATAACATATCCTGTTTTGCTTTTCTCTCTCTCTCTCTCTCTCTCTCTCTCTCTCTCTCTCTCTCTCTCTCTTTACTATCCATCAATCTACCACTGTTCTCTTCTCAGTTCTTTTTATCTATGTTATATTTACGTTATTCATATATCATTAATCATTACATCACTCGGTCACCTACCAAACCTTGTCCTCAATGTTTAATTAAACATAATGAAATGGATTCAAAACATAATAGTGGATATAATAAAAATTGTTTCTCCGACTGTGGAGTAAAAGATATAAGTTCATCAAAACATAAATATATATATATATATATATATATATATAATATATATATATATATATATATATATATATATATATATATATATATATATTGATTTAGTATTTGATATATATATATATATATATATATATATATATATATATATATATATATATATATATATATATATATATATATGTATATATATATATATATATATATATATATATATATATGTATATATATATATATATATATATATATATATATATATATATATATATATATATATATAAATAAAGATAAAATCCACGAAGGAAACGGAAACACTGGAGTGCAGCGAGGCCTTTCGACACTAGTCCTTTACTTAGCAGAGTCTGCTAAGTAAAGGACTAGTGTCGAAAGGCCTCGCAGCACTCCAGTGTTTCCGTTTCCTTCGTGGATTTTATCTTTATTTATATATTCATCACGTTCCATATTTTCGTGATTCAGTTATACACACACACACACACACACACACACACACACACACACACACACATATATATATATATATATATATATATATATATATATATATATATATATATATATATATATATCAAAACATCAAATATTAAAATATCAAATACTAAAGGAATATATGGACAATAAACATGTAAACAATAATCATATTTTTATGTAACAATTAATGTTAACATCAAATTTTACTTATTTTCATTATTAAGTTCTTTCAATATCCGTTGTATTTTTCTGATAAGATTTCTCACTATTATGATAAACAAAATAGTGTTAATCAACATTACCATCAGATTTACAAATGGTAAAATTGGGGATACAGTTTCTTTATAGTAGAAATATTCATTAATTCTAACTGAGACAACTTAAATTCATTTATTTTATGAGTAATTCTTATATGGCACATGTTTGTTGAAGTTATATGTTGTGAAAGATGATGTTCATAATATAATTGGTTTGCTATCAACGACTGACATGATGACGCAAAAGATTTAAAATTTTTAAACCTTATTTCTGTGCTAATGTTGTGACATTTAATTTTAGCTACAACAGTATTTAGTGAAAATACAAAGATTCCTTGATCAATTATAAATGCTTCAAATATTTTCTCATACTTGTGGTACATACATCTTTTTCTTGGTTTTGGTTTAACACAATTTCTTGAATACAGGGATAAGCATTAGTACTCTTATACAGGTTATCAAAATAACATATACAGGATACATTCATTAAATTGTTTCTCTGTGAAGAATGACAATAGTAGAGCATGTTCTTCTAATGCTAAATGATTGATTGTCCCCTTTTGAATGATTGCTATTTCATTAACTAACATAGGAAATGGATACACAGTGATTAATGTGTTTGTGATCCTAGTATTAAAAGGTACAACCAAAATAATCTTATCATAAAACACTTTGGCACTTATTAAGTTATAGTACATAAATACATTTTCTACAAGTGGCTGAAAGTGTTTTTCCATGATACATAACCTAATATTTATTCTAATTATTTAGGAGTGATTAGTGTTGGGCTCAAAATACCTTTATAAACAAGCAAAATGGTATTTAATGTGTTTTTATGTTCTTGTAATATCACTTCACTTTCTAGTGCAAATGTAATTAAAAACTGTATGTTTTCCAACTTATTCAGTTCCTTTGTTACATTTTGATTGACCCTATTTATAAAATTTTTCAGTTTTTCTATTTGTTCTGCATTTCGATTTTGTCTATTCTTTCTTTTTCATGTTCTACATTTTGCTTCGGTATATATGGGTTTCACTACATACATTATATTTATGATATTTTCTTTATATATAGGTTTCATTACATACATTATATTTATATTTTCTTTATATATAGGTTTCACTACATACATTATATTTATGATATTTTCAGACTAATACCAATACATATACATACATACATATTTAATTCTGTCTGTTTCGCAGATTATATCTTTTGTTTACAACATTATCTACAGCATTTTCATGTCTTATGTTATCTATAATTTCAGTGGACCATGGATCTGTTTTTACTACTTTTTAAGATTCCAGTGAACTACTTTTTCCTTTAGATCACTTTCATTAATTACTCTATATTTGTTTAATTTTAACACTTCTGCAACTCTGTATGGTCCAGTAAACTTAGGAGATACCTTTACATTTGGCCCTTCTAGAACATGACTTTGTACATAAATTTGAGTACCCACTGTAATGTCTGGTTTAATGGTACTTTTATTATAATATGTAGCATGAGTGTTATGAACATCTTTTAATTTTTCCTTTGTTGTTTTGATTGTCTCGTAAGTACGTCTGGTCTTCCATGCAACATAGTCATCATAGTTATAAGTATATGTGGGTGGTGTTGCCTCGTCTAATAATGTGTTAGGCATTCTTTTCTGATAACCATATGGCAGATAATGTGGGATTTCTCTTGTTGTCTCATTTACAGTATTATTCAATGTGAACTGTACGCCTTCTGTTGCTATGTCCCAATCTTCTGTCCGTGGGCTTACTAAAGTTCTCAGGATATCCTTTATTTCACGAGTAGTTCGTTCTACTGCTCCATTAGAACTTGGTTTATAAGCGGTTATTTGACACTTATTTATTTCATAAATTCACATGTTTTCTTTAAAAGATCTCTAGTAAATTTAGCAGCATTGTCAGAAAGAAGAACTTATGGACATGAATGTCTTGTGATAATTCTAGATTTGAAAGCTTCTGCTACTGTAGCTGCATCTCTGTTCCTTACGGGTACGATTTCTACATATCTAGTTAGATAGTCTAAGAAGACCAATATTTGTCTATTTCCTCTATGAGTCCTTGGAAATGGACCTAAAAGTCCATAGTTGCTACTTGAAATGGATTTAATTCTGATGGATATTTTTCAAGTGTAGCTTTAAGATTTCCGTTACCTTTATGTTAATGACAAACTATATAATTTTGTACAAAGTTTTTGGCATCTTCACTACAATTTGGCCAAAAAATAATTTCTGGTTACGATTCTGCTTGTCTTTTTAATTCCTGGATGTCCTGCTAACTTATGAGTGTGTTAGTTCTAAAACTTCTCTGATTAGTGCCTTTGGGATGTATAGACGAGAACAACCATTCTTTTCTGTTGGCTTTTTATATAACAAGCCATTTATTAATTGAAAATCAGGTTTTAAGGATTCATCTAGCATTAAGTGTCCTACTATTTGTCTGATTTCTGCATCATTTTCTTGTTGTATTTTTACTCTTTCTAGATCTAAACCTACTACTTGACAACTAAAACAAAAGGTATTAGTGGTAATACATTTTTCCGTTTCTTCTTGAGATCTGGATAATGCATCTGCCAAGGTGGTAAATTTCCCTGGAATATATCTGAATTCTGGGACAAATTCTAATACACTAATGAACCATCTTTTGAACTTCATGTTGTTGGCAAAGGCTCTCTTTTTAAATAAGTCACAAATGGGTTTGTGATCAGTAAGCACATTAACCTTATGACCTAAAAGTATGTTCCTAAATTTCTTTAGGCCCCAATATAAAGCTAAACACTCTCTTTCTGTGATACTATAGTTTCTTTCTGCTGGATTTAAAACTCTACTAGCATAATATACTACCCTTATTCTAGTTTTTGCCTTTTGTAACAATACAGCTCCTAGCTCTGTACTTGAGGCATCACAAGCTAAGTAAAAGTCTTTGGAAAAATCTGGGTAGACTGAAACAGGGTTCCTGGTCATTTTGCTCTTTAGTGTTTGAAAGGCTGTTTCTTGTTCATCCTTCCATTCATAATTAATATCCTTCTTTGTTAGTTCTGTCAAAAGTTTAGCTATAGTAGCAAAACCCTCTATAAAAGGTCTATAATAACCTACCATACCTAGGAACCTTCTTAATGCTTTCAAATTAGTGGGAGCTGGGTAATCAATTATTGCCTTTATTTTACTGCCTGCATGCGCAGTCCATCTTCACTAATTACATGACCCAAGTATTCTAAAGATTTCATCAGGAATTGACATTTCTTTAATTTTATTTTTAGTCCTATAATTCTTAATCTTTAAAGGACCATTTCTAATGTTCTGAGGTGACTTTCTAAGTCTTTGCTAAAAATTATAACATCGTCCAAGTATACTGCAACATTTTTTATATCCCCTAGAATTTATAACATTAATCTGACAAATGTTAATGGGGCAGATGTGAGTCCAAATAGCATTACTTCAAATTGTAAATGTTCTTTATGTGGGCTGAAGGCTGTGAATGGTTTCGATTCTTCATCTAGAGGTACTTGCCAGTATCCACTAAGCAAATCCAAGGATGAAAATGTTTTGGCCCCTCCTAATTGAGCTAACATATTTTGAATTATCGGCATTGGCATTCTATCTAGAACTGTGTTGGAATTTAACTTCCTGTAATCTATTACAAGTCTCCAACTACCATCCTTCTTTGGAACAAGTAACAATGGGGAATTATATGGAGATTTAGAAGCAATTACTACTCCATCTCTTTTCATTTCCTCTATCAAATTATCAACTATGGGTCTCTGGCTTAATAGGTAATCTGTAATTAGGAATAAAAAATGGCTTGGCTCCATCATCTAACAAAATTCTATGTTGTAGAACATTTGTTCTTCCTAGTTTATCTCCTTCTATAGCTATTACATTTCTGTATTTCTCTAACACCTGAATTAACTTGTGTCTATTTTCTGAAAAATCTGTTTTATTTACTTCTGGATTTATTTGAGAGTTTTGGCCATTTATAGAGAAAAATGCTTTTTCTTCTATAGGAATTCCTATGCAAAAGACAATACCTGCGTATAGTGTTAGTTTGTTATCTGAATAGTTTTGGACATAAACTTCGCAGTTACCACTATTCATGTGGACAAGTGAATTATTCATTCTGACAAAATCTGGTAATTCTTCATTCAATAATAGAACATCCTTATACTTTACATCCTCTTTTGATCTCAAATATATTTTGTTAAACATTTTGGATACAAAGTTACTGCTCTGTTGAGTATAAACTGTACTTTATTATCATCAGCTGTGCTAGTACAACATATTTCTTCTTCTTTTATGTCTGAAAAATAGCAAAGTTCTGCATCTCCAGTGGTTTCTTCTGTTACTTCTATTATACTATTTATATCTGATTTATTAATTATATCTAAGAGCAATACTTCATGTAATATTTTCCCTTCACTTTCACAACTTATTAATACATTGCTGCAATTATAGGTATAGGCGCCTTGATTTTCGTTAGATTCAGTGTTTTGGTGATCACCATTATTTATATCCGAGAGTATATCATCTGTATGTGCGCATCTCAACAATTCAGTATTCTGAAATAGTGGGAATTTTTCTTTGTTATCTGTTTCTATTTTATCTTGCTTGTTCTGGTTACTTATCTGCTTTTCCTGTGCGTCTGTTGTGCTTGTCGAAACTGTCTTAGACAAATTGATCAGATTTGGGTGAAAATTTTTTCGTCAAGCGTAAAACATACGTTGTTCTGATTTTCCTGTTTCAGGCTAATTTTTCCTCCACTACTATCTGATATTATCCCACATCTCCTCATTAAATTACACGAGAACAGTATTTGTGTGGGAAAAAATCTGTCTTCTAAAACTAGAAAACTTTCAATAAATTTGTGTCAAAATCCCTATTTCTAAGTTCACATTCCCTAGACTTTTAATCTGTTTTCTTGTTGTTCCTTTTATTACTCTATTTTGGCCTGAATCTGAGTTTCTGCAATGCCTAAATATCTTGTTAAAGTTATTTTATCAGTTATATTTACAGTACTACCTGAATCAATGAGTACTGTACAAGTCTTTCCATTTATTGGAATTTTTACAATAGGCAGATCCTTTCTATTTATTCCTTCCTCTTTCGTGGAAAATATTACTTCTTTGCTATGTAAATAGGAAAATGCGGATGAACCTTCATTTCCCATTGCAACTTTTTCTCCCTTTTCTCTTTCATCACCTTGAAGGGATTTTCTTTCTTTTCTCTGTAAAGGTGTTAATTGTCACTGACTGGATGATTTATTTATATTTGGGCGACTGTTACTTATCTCTATAACCTCTCTGATGGCTTCCTTGTTATTGAACCAACAGTTTTTAGCTAAATGCCCGATCTTTGTGCAAACTGCACAGATTCTAGGCTTTATATTATGTATATATATATATATATATATATATATATATATATATATATATATATATATATATATATATATATGTAATGGTTAAATCACATAAAATACTGAAGTTTAAATGCAAAAGAAAAAAAAAAAATATGCTGGCCTGGCGGTTTCGTCTTCAGAATCACTTTCTTAGGGGCTGGCGTATAATAGAAGAACGTGAATTTATATACATACATTATATGTTACAGTGCAAGAACAGAACATAAGATGATGTAAGCGAGCGTTGTAGCCAGAAATGTTGTGCTGATCATAAATCTTATTTTCGCAAGACACCTAATCTATATTATTTCATAATGGACAAAAGAGCTTCAGCAGGATAGGCTTGTTATTTTCCATTAAGAAATAATCCAAAGCAGATGTCCTGCGAAAACAAGACTTATGAATTGATAACCTCTCTGTCCGAAATCTTCGCCACATTCTGGACGGCGTAAACACACATTTTTCTTAACAGTTTTTTTTTTTTGTATATTACATGTTTTTATCCTAATGTGTGCATAATTTAAATATCCTCTTGTTTTTCCTTCTGACATTTTACACACACACACATACTCACGCACGCACACACGCACGCACAGGCACATGTGTATATATATATATATATATATATATATATATATATATATGAAGTGAATGTTTGTATGTTAGTTTGTATAATTTTGACCTTTAGAAATTCGAACCCTTGACCGAGGGAGACCAAATTTGGCACTTGGCTATCATTGACACAGCTTATATAACCGGGTAGGTTTCAAACCCCCTTCCCCTTCTCCCTTCCTCCTTCCCTTTGTAACTTATGTGGTAAATAAACTCTACGGGCTTATAATATTTCATTTCATGTACTTCAGACCATGGAAATACTGTATATTATTGAAAATGCTTTGGATAAAAGGGACAGACAGCGCAGTAAATATCTGGATAAAAGGGTCTCCACAATAATATCTGGATGAAAGGAACAGTCACCACAGTAATACCTGGATAAAAGGTACTGACGGCACAGTTACACTTGGTTAAAGGTGACAGACAGTACAGTAATGCCTGGATAAAAGGTACAGTAATGCCTGGATAAAAGGTACAGTAATGCCTGGATAAAAGGGACAGTCTCCACAATAATACCTGGATGTCTCCAGTTATCTTTAAAATATTACTCTTGCACAGTTACATTCTCGGCTGTCTCCTCTTGCAAAAACTTTCAAGCTATTTTACAGAGTTTGTACAGTTGCTGTTCCCAATATGTATGTGATGCTGGAATGCTGACTCATCTCCAACCTCAACCATTTCACATTCTTTTGCAATGCAATTTGTTTCCCCCAAAGTTTACAACCTTATCGTCTCTCCGTTTTTCAGCTTATTACATCAGTTCATCCAAAAATATGTATTACAACTTATTCATACATTGGTCAAGGACACATTATTGTCTTCTAGGCAATATTTCAAACCCCATTTTTGGTTAAATCATTCTAATTTAGGTCTATTTTATTATCCTGAAAATTAAAATTCGCTATTTTGGAATGATGGTGTTCATGGCATCACTGCGGGAAAATTTACCTCCTCACGCCGATTCACATTTGCATAAGCCTCTAGAGCCTCATGCGTCCTCGCTTATCTCATGCTGCAGGAACCCACTCTTGTCGAACCTGTTTACTGCGTTGTCGTGAGATTCAAGGAGCCTATAAGTGACTGTGCTTGTTCAAAACGAGACAGCATTTGGTCAATGTCAGGGAGAATCCAAACCAATTCTATTTTGTTGCAAGTGTATGAAAGACGACTCCTGTGTCAAGTCTAAATATTTTGTAAAAAGAATCATACTATTTTCTGTAAAACGAGGTATGATCAGTCATATCATATTAGATGCCCTCAGCTGATATGAAAGGCCAATTGGTAACAATGTGAAATGGGATTTTCTGAAAAAGATGAGAGATAGTCTGTCTGATAAATGGATGATGAATATCCATACCGATGAAGGGTGAGAACTGCCTCATCGAGAACCCTTATTTTTCAGTTGTGAAGTCAATTTTCATAGCAGAGACTGCTCTCTCTCTCTCTCTCTCTCTCTCTCTCTCTCTCTCTCTCTCTCTCTCTCTCTCTCTCTGCTGCTTCTGATTCCCATATATCCAGTTCAACTAACCAACAGCCAACTAACATCGGATATAATCCATTGATTAGTTCAAATGAGGCACAAGGATTTTCCATAAAACAACCATCCCATCACTTTCTTTTCTCGGTGATCGAATTCTGTTTTAAGTGACTGTGATCTGAGTGCTATTGAGAGAGAGAGAGAGAGAGAGAGAGAGAGAGAGAGAGAGAGAGAGAGAGAGAGAGAGAGAGAGAGAGAGAGAGAGAGAGAGAGAGAGAATGATAAGTGTTTAATACAGTAACTATTTGAAAATTATTAAATGAAAAGCAGTATTTCCCCGAGAAAAAGATGGTGAAAAAAGTTGTGTACCATATATTGTAAAAACAAAAGCAAAGTAAATAAAATACTACACAATGGCGCAATCAACTTCACCATCCCTTTGAAATGTTTATATGTTCTCAGTAGTGACGACAGCAAAACAGCATTCTGTTAGGGTAGTATTCTTTCAACTTGATCATTAGTCTAAGAGCCATATATATGAAACACTAATTATTATAAATAAATATATAACTAACAGTCATGCTGAAAAACGCTCTGAAACTACAGAACACATAAGAAATTATTCAGAATATATTCCATTTATGGTACCGTACGTGAAATTCCATTGAATAGTGAAACAGTTAATTTACAATGAGTTAAGGATCAGATTTTTGTGGTTTTTTACTTAATACATTTATCATATAACACAATTTGTTGTACGTTATTCTCAGTGGTACATTATAATTGTTGAAAGGACATATGGCAAGGAGTTTTCTTGTTTATGTTTAAAAGTATCAGATCTTTTCTTTTCTTTTCTTTTTTTTTTTTTTTTTTTTTTACTAAAGTGCAATGTCAATAAGTGTACTAAAAACACAAAATGATATTATTCGGGGTCTGGTAGGACTAGAATATTAGACATGTTTGCAGTGAATATAGAGATGCGAAAAGAGATGGAAAGTATTTGTTGATTTCGACCATTAGATTAAATATATAGTACATAGTCTAAGAAAGTTAAGAAAACAGTGTGGCTTTTATAATGATCTATTTTCACATCACGTTAAATATAAATTTTAGAATTAAAGTACAAATACATGCCATTTAAAAAAAAAATGTTTTCAACAGTATCTATTATTTTGCAGATCTTGTATACGACTCATTGTCGTCTTTCGTAATATTGACCTCATAATTATGTAGTCAATGAAGATTTTTGAAGGAAATATTTTTAAATTATATCATAGCCGACCTTCATAGCTCGGTAGCGGTGGCCACCACTAAAGAATTTCTTCAAGTTAAATGTTAAAGTAAAGAGAATATTACTATATCGATCTTATGAAAGAATGTTAAAAACTTCATCTTAACCAAAGCTTTGTTTGATAAGGAAATTTCTTTCCATTTTCTTTTGCCGATGGTATTAATCTAATTTTAATAATATTTGAAAACATAATGGTTTAAATGACATTACTCTTGAATACCTCTCCTTACTAGAATTTTTTTTTTATATAAAAGCTTCAAATAGTGAACTGATATGCACTCTGATTCCAAATCGAGGTACTAATAGAATTTTAAGTTCAGTGTATAAGAAAACACAAAAAATAAGGTGAGTAGTAACTGTCAGTGTTATGACCGGATACGAACAGAGAGAGAGAGAGAGAGAGAGAGAGAGAGAGAGAGAGAAAGAGAGAGAGAGAGCGCAGAAAAAAATGCCGCAGATGATAATTAAATATTAAAAAGGCGAAATTCACTTCACATCATATCATTACTGTATTTGCGTCGGACCTAAGTATTTTGGGGGAAATATCAAACATAATTTTGTGGGCAAACACCGTTAACAAATTATTTGTCCGTTAAACATCCTATTTTCAAAATCGTGACTACTCTGTAATTCCTACAATTAACTTCCCTCGAGCTACAGATGCCCTGCAGTTAATGATAAAATAATATTTTTCGTCACGGATAAAAAAGTCCTTGATGAGGAAATCATTTGGAAATTTGTCGACATGGTTTCCTAATAGATTGATGAATAAGCATCTATAATACGGTTACTAATAATGATGTCATGAGGATGTAGTACCCTGCGGATTGGTGTCTTAGATGCAGGCGAAGATTTAATTCTGAATAGTGTTTGGGAAAGTATTTGGTATTCGATATAATGATAGGTGCAAAAGCGAGTTAAAATGTAATATCTTATCCTAATAAGAGTTTAATGTATAAAACATTACTTCACATCTCAAAAGCTCTTTTTGCCTATTTTCCTAAGTTTTGTGGGAGTTACGGGATTTTAACATATGACTTGAGCAGCCAAGTAGTATTAAGCGTCATTCTTCGCATGTTAGTGTTGGACCACATGAAAACATTAAGCCATTCTGATCAAGAGGTTTGATTTAAATTCCATCTTAATATTAACATATGAAATTTGCCACATTTTCTCAAGTCATGTCATAGAAGTTAAAAGAGATTCAAGTTCCTGTCATGCTTGAAGCTTTCTGTTAACGTAAGTTTATTACATTTTTTGTAAGATTTTTGTTCCAAATTTTCAGTTTCAAGAACTCTGCTCACGTTTCGCAAAAATGGTTTGCCAGTGATATATAAATTCAAAGAAAATATATGAAGAGTTCTTGTTTCTTCCTTAGCGTGCATACGTCATTATAGATAATAGAACAAAATATCATTTTTATAAATATAGAGGCTAATACTAATTTAAGGTATGATATAACTGTTAGCCCCCTGGACCAAAATTACTGACAAACCTTTCTCTCTTTTACAGAATTAACGGCCTAACTCTACTGAGTGCTTTCCGGGTGTGTTCTGTTTTCATATTCTCTCTCTCTCTCTCTCTCTCTCTCTCTCTCTCTCTCTCTCTCTCTCTCTCTCTCTCTCTCTCTCTCTCTCTCTCTACACTACAGTACAGTAACTTTAATTGTCAATAAAAACTGAATGGTCAGAAGAGTCAATGCGAAGGAATTTTATTACCAATAGGTATTTGCTATTGTTATGAAGAATAAAAGAGAATAGTGTATATAATGTTTACATGAGATTGCATGATGCTTGTGCGGTCGAGCGTTGAAGCATACTTTGCAAGTGTTGGCCTCTGCTGGCTTTTGTGTTCGCTGCAACATGTAGTAGCGTTTATTGTTTCTATAAAAGAATTTTCCTTTTTGATCACGTAAGGTTCGTTCCATAACGTTTTCTTATTTGTACTCAAATTTTTCAGAATCATTCGAATGTTATCATTATCGTTCTTTGTCCTTTTTTTCTTGTTACTGTGCCTAAGCGCAGCTTGATTTATAAAATGGCTGCCGGTAAAACAAAACACATGAGTGAACATAAAGAATGAAATAGCAAACATCAAATATTAAGTTAAATTACTATACTTCGAGGCGTAATAACAATCAGTGAACACTTAACAATTTAATAACAAATAATAACAAACAAAAAGTCACGAAGTAGTTACACACAACCTCAGTAAATAAACGTTCAATAATTATAAGAACAAATCTTCGGCAGTGCCGTAAAGAAGGAAAATCTTCTATTTCTGGTTCCCCACGTGGGAGGAGATTGGGTAACGATTTGCGAGCTGAGTTCCTGAGTCACGCACGATAAAGCATCCCTCTGAAAGAGAGAGGCGTCGAATTAAATATAGAACTGGCGTGAAATGAAGCCCTAACGCCATGCAACTGAGCTATTAAGTTTCACTAACTAACAACGTGCCCGTGAATGGCACAGCCAGTAAAGAATCACTTGAACCGCACTTTCCCTAAATAGGAATTAAACTGTACGTGTAAAGGATGGACGGCTGTGACGTAGAGGAGTTTGTATGGGGCCGAAGGGGGAACTTCGGATGTCGTAGGAGAGAGAGGGCGCATGAATATCACGGTAAGGACTTGGGAGAAGGTTTCTGGATAAACGGAAGGACTAAAGGAATCAGGACGAAGGAAATAAGGTCGCCGTAAGCCCCGTGAAGTGATCAGATTAAGATCGGGTATTCACGCTCAGGTTTACCTGTCAGTTCACCAGAGACTGTTCGACAGATGAACGTCCACATGAATAGAGAACTGTCAGACGGACCGTCAACTCGAGGTTACCGTCCTCAGTTCTCGTCTTGTCTTGCCTTCATCGTGGCGACGCTTGATTCACACTATAGGTTCGGTCGCGCTCCGCTCTCGTTCCGGTCTCGGTCCGGTCCAATAATGTTACGTGAATTTCAATGGAGGCATTCACACTGGTGCTCACGGTCCGCTCTCGCTCCAGTCACGGTCCCTTCAAAAGATATTGCCACGATCCTGTCAACCCCTGCCCCACTCAAGTCGAGACTCAGCCTTCATATAAGCAAATAGTGTTACCTTTTGTTCTATAAAAACATGGATAATCAAAAGAAAACACCACAATGGGATCGTGCAAAAGGTAGGTAAATTATTAAAAACAGTTTTCCTTTTATTTATCACAGATATAAGGACAATGCATAGACCTAGCATAAACATAAGCACAAACTGAACAAAATTAATCTACAAAACTTACTTTAAGTTAAAAGTTAAGTATACCTTAGTTTTACCAGACCACTGAGCTGGTTAACAGCTCTCCTAGGGCTGGCCCGAAGGATTAGACTTATTTTACGTGGCTAAGAACCAATTGGTTACTTAGCAACGGGACCTACAGCTTATTGTGGAATCCGAACCACATTATAGCGAGAAATTGATTTCTATCACCAGAAATAAATTCCTCTAACTCTTCATCAGCCGGCCCCGGGAATTGAACTCTGGCCCATCGAATGACAGTCTGAAGCTCATGACTTGGTGGTTTCACATGAAATGTTAATAGAATTAGTGAAAAGAAAACCAGAACTATACGACCTGACTTCGCTGCACTATATATAGTGATAATATAATGTGGCGAAAAGAAGAAGCTGGGTGGAAGTCAGCAGGCAGCTGGGTTGCGAAGGTAAGAAATTCAATGTATATAACAGTATCCTAATGTCCTCTGTGCGAATGTATTTCCTAGCCTCACTAAACAATATTCCTATACAATTATCTTTGCATACTTATACTTTATCACTTTGCCAAGGCACTGAAAGACAAGAAATTACATATATTTAATAATAGAAGAAAGAAATTCAATATGTATAATAATAGCTTAACGTCACTGCGGAAATGTATTTCCTAGCCTCACTAAACAATATTCTTATACAATTATGTTTGTTTATTTATATTTTATCATTTTGCCAAGGCACTGAACCAACTGGGAGCTGAAATAATCTTTAAGTGTTTCTCTCACGACAAAAGCCTCCTTTGTAGCATTTCCCCCTCTTCATTTGATGGAGGCATGACAACAGTATCTGGTATTGCAACAATATTTGGGTGTATCAGATTGTGAAGTATGCATGTTGTTGTAATAATTGCATTAGCATTAGAAGGCATAGCTTTAAGTTTCCTTAAATATATTCTGAAGGTCTGCACTAGACTCAACTATCCTCCTGGCTCTAGATAATCTAGAGTTAAAAATCCTTTTTTCTACATTATGTTCAGTCTGTGAACCTCGGTAGGGCCTCATTAAATTTCTCTTCAGAGGGAAAGCCTCATCTCCCACTATAACATATGGTGCAAGCACATCAGTGCCAGGAAGTGCAACATCTTCTGGTACATGCAGTTGTTCATCATCCAGGTATTTGCAAAGTTTGGAATTGGTAAAAATTCCACAGTTACTATTCCTATCTTGCAACATAGGATGAACCCACAATCTCGTTCTTTTTCGACTTTGCTTTCTTTCTTCTTCTTCTTCTTCATCAAGTGCAATGGCGATTATTGCCAAATTAGCTACAGAAAAGTCACACATCCTCCGCAGCCGGTGGTGAGACTTCCACTGGTGTTGAGAGAGAGGAAATGATGGGACCGAGAGCGGAGCGAGACCAGACCGGAAGTGTGAATGCACCAGGACCAGGAGCGGAGCGAGAGCGGAGCGCGACCGGACCTGTAGTGTGAATCAACCCTAAATGGCAGCGAAGGAAACTCCGCTGGCTGATAAGGAGATGGAAATGTATAGACTAGCTGCTGCAGCAATTCACTTAATAATAGGAAAGAAAAAACGGCGTAAAGAATATGGTCCAATTATTCCTATAAAAAAAGACGCATATTCTAATACAATATTAATGAATGAGTTTTCATTAGAACCTAGGGGTTGGTTCAGTTATTTATGAAACAGACCGTGAAGCCTACTTTCATTAGTAAAACCTTTCATAAAAAGGCAGGACACTGACCTAGACTTATACCAAATTATGTGTATTCCTTGGAAATATAAATATATAATATATATATATATATATATATATATATATATATATATATATATATATATATATATATATATATATATATATATATATATATATATATATATATTTACATATATGATTTGGCCGAGTATTCACGATCAGGTTTACCTGTCAGTCCACCTGTCAGTTCATCGACTCTGTCATTAAAACTTGTGTAGACAACAGACAACAGTTTGTGGGCGGAGTCAGTCCACTCACCAGAACTAATGAACTGATGGAATTACCTAAATTTCTTCCCCCCGACTGACAGGTGATTGCATGTGTGGACGGGTAAGCAATGATTTTATGACAGTTCGTCGCCTGATTTCGCCTGGGAAGGATCTCAGCTGCTCGGATCAGAATATGAATAAACTACATATGCTAGAATCTGTGGCGTTATTTGTAGACCGTTTTGAGTCCAAATCAGATAATAAAAAATTATTTCCATGTGATACAGACAATTTGGTATAGGCCTAGGCCAGTGTCCTGCCTTTTTGTGAAAGGTGTTACTAGTAGGCTTCACGGTCCATTTCATAGATAACTGAACCAACTCCCAGTTCTAATTTAACCTTATTCATTAATATTGTATGAGAATAGACATCTCTCTTTAATAGGCAATATTTAGACCATACTCTGTTACGCCGTTTTGCTTCTTTCATGTTTTTAAGTGAATTGCCATGGCAGCTAGTCTGTAGCTCCTCCACCTCATAGCTCTTCGTTGGGTGAGTTGGTAGAGATGTGGACTGGAACTCGCTGGGCCGGAGTTTGATTCCCCGGACGGCTGATGAAGAGTTAGAGGAATTTATTTCTGGTGATAGAAATCAATTTCTCGCTATGTGGTTCGGATTCCACAATAAGCTGTAGGTCCCAGTGCTAAGTAACCAATTGGTTCTTAGCCACGTAAAATAAGTCTAATCCTTCGGGCCAGTCCTAGGTGAGCTGTTAATCAGCTCAGTGGTCTGGTAAAACTACGGTATACTTAACTTTTTCCACCTCCTCATAAGCCAGCGGAGTTTCCATCACTGCCATTTAGTGTTATCACGACGAAGGCTAGGCAAGAAATGAGGGCGATGACCTCGAGCTGATGGTTCCACTGACAGTTCTACTCTTTTCATATGGACGCTCATCCATCAAACAGTCGTGGGTGAGCTGACAGGTAAACTTGATCGTGAATACCCGGCCTGAGTTGGTAGATTTCTCGTGGCATGGGTGCATCCTTATATTATAGTAAGAGCAGGGTACAAGGCGCATCCAGCTGCTGAGAGTCTGCCGCCAAGTAGGCCATTAGCTTTCTCTTCTAGTCTCAGCTGGGCAGAGTCTCACAAGATGGCGGATGCTACAGATCACTTGACACTCCGTTCATAGACCTAAAAAGCACCAGAGACCTCAAGGCAGTACCAGATAGGATAAGGGTGCATAAAATGGATGAGAAAGTCTGCTGATTCAGGCACCATACCACTAATTTACACGACGGCCATCTTAAAGTGACGTCGGGAACGAGGTTAAACCTAACGTCCCGTAAGACTCTTGATCTAAAAGAAGGAAACGAATCACTCACTAATGGCTGTCATAAGGGCAATCAGTATCCTGGCAACCAAGCTAAGTAACGTTCCATTTAATGGAAATTAAAATCATTATTGTTCTATCGTATGTTTTTTCTTTGAGAACTGTGGTATTGGTTTTTTCTTGTGAATCGGCCTGCACTATTTTCTTTCGGTCTGAAAAGGGTTGTACTTTTTAGATTTCAAAATTTTTAGGCCTAAATGTTTTGCGTATACAGCATTAAAAACAAAACTATTTATTACATTTTGTTAATATCCAAATATTAAAATGTTGAATACTGACCTATAAATGCTAGGCTAGGCCTGTCTATTCTTTGCCTTATCTGTGAGAAGCCGGGTATCCTACAATATGCAATATGATGTTTATTAATAAGTATTTGCGTTCTGTATTCTTTTACAATCGTTATGCAAATATATAATTGATCATTACAGTGGTGGATGGCCTCCTAGAATTGTCCATTTGGCCGAATTCTGAGCCCATATGCTTGAAGACTGAATTGTTCACTCCTTGAAAGGAAAATATTTATACTTCTCAAGTGAGGTAAAACAATAAAACCAAAATTATGTATTTCCATATATAATTAACATCAGTAATAACTGGTAAATAATATTGATAGTGGGTAAGAAGTCGAATTGAAATGTAACATTAAAAAATGTCATATAGTGGGAAAAACTAACTAATAAAATTTTAATAAATGCTTTCAAATATAATCAAAGAACGACATCAAACGATAAGTAAATAGGTTCTTTCGAACATCATAAAAAAAATCGAAAATTATGTTTATCTAATGTATTCAATAAAAATGGTTTCTCAAGCTAGTTTCGGTTTAAGAATGCTACTCACATCTTGATATTAATGCAAGCCCCAAAACGTCGATAACTCCGTTCACACACGTCGTAACCAATCACTTTTCATCCTAGGCCTATGGGACTCCCATTAAACCATTCATTCGCAAAAGCAATATTCCAAATTTCCTTATCTGATATACCTGAATTCTCTTTCATATTTGTAAAAATACGTTTTTGGTGATATTAAAAAGAAAATTTGCACATGTACGATTTAGAAGTTATCGTGCATCCAAATTGGTCTACTCAAGATTCGGTGTTGCTGGTGTGCCAACCGAACCTCATCCATGAGAGCATTTCACCACCCTTCAGTGAACGTACTGTATTTAGTTTAAGAAAATAAGTTATAGAACGATACGTTTTTGAAAAGTTGTGCATTATTAAGTATCGTGATTGTACAGCGCTTAGCGTATTGTGTCATATCTTGAAATTCCAATTATCCAGCATGGCCTTGGATGTGTTAATCTGGATATGAGAGAGGTTACTATTAATAAAACTGAATAACAATGACATGTGTGACCATTCTACACTGTTACTAAGCTGCGTACTTTGTGTCGGCATGTTACTAGGTGCAAGAGATGATTGCGAAAACAAAGGATGTGTATATACTGTAAAAATGGGAAAAAATTATATCCAAATTGTCACGGATATGCCTTGCGCTACGGAATGGCGTCCAACACAGATACAAACACGGGAAAATTATGTACATATTTCCTATTTTGTACAAGAACTTGTAAAGGACAAAGAGATGTGTTCGTTTTAGAACAGTGAGATATACATAGAGTTTCGAAAACAATATGGTGCGCAGGGAAATACTGATACATACAATAGGAATGGATGGTGACCATCAATAATAATTTGTATACAGTATTTCAACTGAAAATTTTCTGCCATTGTTCAGACATATTCATGTAAATCGATTTCAGTAAATGTTTCATTTAAAGTGTGTGCATTTTTCTCTTGCATTGTTAATTGTGTATTCCTGTTTGAATGTTGGCTGCAATGATCTCTTTTTATTACATTACTCTATTATAAATGAAAATATTTTGATGCACACATTTTTCACTGGCTTGTTTAAAAAAAACAGTACATGATTACTTTTGAATTAATTAGTAAGGTATGTGTTCATTTTAACCCTTTTGATTGTTAGCTGCATCAATCACTCTTTGTTACAGGTTCGTTGAAGGTGGTGCAGTGGTCGGATTTGCCACCCGATCCTGGAGTAGTCGGGCTGATTTGAGACTTCGCTTGTACCCAGTCCTCGCTATACGAGTGAGTTTTAAGCTTTTGTTTTTTCTGTCGATGACTGGGCGAAGGGCCTTTGCATGGGGTTGGCTGGTTGGGGGATGCTTGGGGGTGTTGTTTCTCGGCTTTTTGTAGTCTTTCCATTTCTGTGTGGCAAGGGAGAATATGCCCAGTACACAAAATGGTTTTCTAATGTCTTTTTTGGACGAGTGACAGTTTATTTCTTCTCTCGACAAGGTGCATGGGCCGCGGAGGATCCTAGGTAATTATGCCATCCAATCGGCTCCTTTGAACTTGGCGATGAGTGCTAATTTGAGGGGTTGCGGTTTTTTTTCACCATGCCGTTGCTTGTCGGTTGTATTCTGTGTGCTGTTAACCTGGGAAAGTATCACAGATGGTGTACATCCGTGGATCCTTTCCCCTTGTGTGTCCAACCAGCGCGAGATGCGAAGGAAATAAGTGTCCAGTATCACCTTGAGGACGCGGAATTGCTCTCCAGAACCAGACAGATGGTTCAGTTATCGGGAAAGGCGGGGGCATACGGAAATTTGCATCGGTTGCGTTCGCCTTCCTTTCTCAGAGAATGCCACTTAGATATTGCTAAAGATATTGCTTCCTTAAAGCAAAATTGCCCTTTTATACTCAACCGTTTAAAGGCAATGATTTTTGAACATGTCGAAGGAATACCAACATTTTTTTACTTGTTTTGCAAGGATTCTAGTAGGTAATCAACAGACAATTTGGTAGATAAAGATACGACATCAAAACATACCATATTAAAACTAAAATAAAAACAATCTGTCATAATTACTTAAAAGTTATCACTTTTATGCATGTATCTGAAATGCTCTGAACTAAAGGTATAAGTATTTAAACAATCCATTTCGATAAAATATATCAAACAGAACCAACAGATTCGTATTCCTAGCGTTTTCCAGTTTGCCCATAATACCCCTTTGTCAGTCTTTGCAAGGAATTTCATTTATGCAGCCAGAATAGATTTGGAGAATTGCGGATGTTGGACTTTTGTTATGGCAAACTAAGTAAATGTTGTAACAGCTTTAACACTAAGCTTCATTTCAGGCTGAAATATCACATTGTCTGAAGCGACTGGGCTTTGCATGCTAACCTGGATTTTGTGGTTAATCTTTCCGACTAACCAGTGGATAGCTTTTCTATAGCTGCTTTGGATTAGTGTTTGAGCTTTTTCTTATTAATGGTAATTTGAGGTATGTTAATATTTCTTAGTCTTTTAGCACTTTAGAGAAAAACAATAATGTTCTGCAGACATCAATATTTGCAAAGGCATTACGTGGGGTGCTATGTTCTAGGACTAACTGTATATAACAAAGGCCGATAAATCTAATGCTGTTGTAATGATGAATAAAATTATGAACTTATCAAAAGATAACGAAAGGTACGAAACTGTTAAATCTATCGTTAGGTGAATAGGTTTTATTTCTATGACTTATTTATAACTGAACATGGTATATTTGAAATCTTGATTTCCGCGCCATTATTTTCCATATGATATATTTGTTTACAGAAGTTGACAACCTGTTAAAATTTTTACTCGTCGAATGAAAAGAATTCTGACGTTTTTTTCAATTTCTGAATTAGCTCTTTACCAACAACCTTTGATAATTAACAATCCTGTTCTTTTTTTTATTCTTTTATCATTCTTCAAAACAGTGTCATTATTCCCAGCGATGCGGGAATAAACATGGAAACATCTTGGAACTAAATCGCTGGCTGTTGTTATTATCCTGTGGTATTCTCTTATGCTCAACCAGTAACCTTGAAGGTAATGTGGAAGTATAGTAAGACGTGGGAAGTGAAGTTCGTTCACGAAAGCGTTGAATTGCCTCTGACATATTGAACTGCCAGATGATGACGATGTATGTAGCTACTGTGCTCATCACCTGGAAAATATATGAGATTACTGAAAAATTCCTTGCACTATCCACAAAGATGAAAATCCGTGAGAAAATGTGTATTCAAATTTTCAGTGGAAAGATAAAATGTTTTTTTCCTAATGAACCCTATTTTGATGGAAAATGTCTCACAACACCTGCAAGATTTCAGTGGCGCCCCATTTTTTTTTTTTTTTTTTTTTTTTGTGAGGTGCTTTCTTTCATTTATTATCAATACCAAGAAAAAGTACTGAAAGTACAACCTACTGTACTTCTTTTTCTGTAGCCATTGTATATTATGCGTGTCTCTTTACATGCATAGCATAAGAGTTAAAACCTCATTTATTTATCTTATGAACTACATGAACTACATAAATAAATAAGACAATTTTGCATAATAAAAATTTCCATTTATTTAAGTTAAATAATAGCTCAAGAGTACAAATGGCATGACCAAAATTAATTTTTAATAAAACTTCTTAATTCACCATAGAATTATCAGAAATTCGCATGAAATTGAAAACAAAATTCGACAAACTCAGGTTAAAATGTACTTATTTTCATTTAAATGTCTGACCTGAATCGTTTTCGTACTTACCGGAATGAGGCAATGGCGTCCCATCGAAAAAAGGCCAAAAGGGGAAAACGTGGTTTCGTTTTCCAGCTGATGAATAACGCGTGACATCTGTCATGGCAGGAAACAGAAATGAGCGTGAGCGACTTTACTGTGCTTTCCGCAGGACTGACTGATGCCAATTAATTTTGGAGGTCACGCCAAAATTCTTGGGCAATATTGGCTATTCAGTGCTTAAGACAACTAGAAGAGAGAATTAGAGTGGTTAGACAGATTAAGAGAGATCCCCAAAGTAAATGAGATGAAGCACAAGGATCTAAAGGTGGAACGCGGAAAAAACACCGCAGTTTAACTAAGAAGCAATAGTCCGAGAGGTTGTAGAGCTAGATTGAAGAAAAGCTAAAAAGTGGGCGAGGCTAGGAGCTAAAGGAACTCTGCAATCACCCTTTTACTAAAGCCTACAGTGCACCGCCCTAGGTGCGTTGACGACACTATCCCTCTATAGGGAGCTTTCCACGGGAAAATCTAACCTGACTCAATTTCTGAAAGTCCTTCAGAGAATCTTTCATTGTCTTAGTCTGAAACAACGGTGCAAGTTAAAAACTTAATGCATTCCAGGGCACTTAAGTCTTGATTAGAACAATCAGTGAATTGGCTTCAGGTTTACAAAAATAAATATATGCACTGACAACCAGGCAAGTCATTACTGAATTGTCAAGAAACGATCTAAATTAACACAGAAGACTTATTGGACTTACCTGTTTAGAGATGGCTTGATCACGTACAAGTTGTATCCCTGAGCGAAGAGTATGAACCCAGTCGCGTCTCTGAATAGAGCAAAAAAGAAGAGACTGAAGTAAAGAAAAATTTAAAGTAAAATACAAAGACTTGTGAACAATAATTTCATATGAGCAATATATATATTTTATTTTATTTCTAATCATATTTTCCAAAGCATGTACTTTGAAGGCATCGGAATGCAATATATATATATATATATATATATATATATATATATATATATATATATATATATATATATATATATATATATATATATATATATATATATATATATATATTTGTATCTAATTATAAGGCAAAATAATCGAGTTCACATGATTTCTGAGATCTCAAAGTAATTTGCTGTTGTAGGTGACTGCATTAATTTTTTCGCAAACTGGCCAAAGCCCATGCAAGTCTGGTGTTCCCGTTTTATGTTCCTCTCTTTGATCTCAATAAACTCTCTGATAAATTATGCCTTTCTCTCACAGACTGATGCAACAAATGCAATTCACGTGTCTTTAATATCTAATCAATATTAAAAGCACATACATATCCTTCTTTCATAATTTTATTTATTTATTTATTTTTATTTTTATTTTTTTTATACACCCGTGAGGTCACTTTCAGTCAACATCTTTTAATGCTGGGACCTCCCTTCTTATATCACATCAGTTGTGCCACTAACATTAAAAGAAAACATAAAAGAAATTAATAAAGAAATAATACTCATTTATATTAAAACTATTATGTTCATAAGCTCCAACCGGCCCTTTTTTTATTGTAAAATGTATATTCGATGGACCCTCCAAGAAGTGTTACAAATAAGTGCCTTACGGGGCTTCGCTAGGCATACTGATGATCTCTTCATAATATTGTAGCAGGTAGGACGCAGCTTTAAAAAAAAAAAAAAATCTTAGTCACAATGATAACAGAAATAGAAATAGTAATGAAAGCATGCATAGCAATACTTTGTTCATTTCTACTTCGTCTTTTTTCCATTTTGTTCTTTCTTTTTTATGCAAATAAGTTTAATGTAGTAAAAAAAATAATTGTCATCGCAGATGCCCGTGCATAAGAAATGGGGAAAAAAATGGCAGGCTATATCTTCCCTCTAAAGGACAAAACAAGGAGTTATGTCAAGTTAATGTAAGGTCATTAAGTATATTTAACATCGTTACAATCGACTTCCTTGAGAAGACAACTTTTAACGAGGTTTTGGTATTTACACTCCGCAGCATTAAGCTCTTGACTTTTAATCTCTTTTACTTGCTCGCTTGTTGTTACTTTATTCGCAAATTTCTCTGCAAAACAGATTTTCATGAACAATTTTAAGGTTGCGAATTCGGTAATGAAAAGAGAAATAAAGAAATATGAAAATGAATATCGGGGTCTGGGTTTTTCAGTAATAGAAGGTTGTTATGACAACATAGAAATTTGAAAATGAAAATAAGCTCAAGGCGGATGCCAGAGTTAGCTGACAGCCTTCATTTTCTATTTGTGCTTGAATATGAATCATATCATTAAGAAGTGCTGGGTGCCTTGGTGCCACATGGTTGAACTTAGCTCTGTACAGATTATGGTCGCTTCTCTGCACTAAGACTGGTAACATATTGGTGAACCTTGGCCTACAAAGTAGTGTGTGCAGCTGTAATACAATAACGATATATTATGCGGAGCAGATTATAATGACTCACCTTTGCAGTTAGAGAATCTGGGGAACACAGGACAAAAACGAAAGTCGTAGTAACTTCAGCAATCGCGAACACTACTGATGGGTATTTCTGAATTCCGTCTGTAATGACTAGAAATATATTTTGAACTGCGCTAACGAAATGCGGAATGATAACCAGTATGATCGGAATGCTCTCGTATTGTATCAGTGCTTTGACGATCAAATCGATTCTCACGATAAAGGTGAGAAGCCGATCTGTTTTTTCTTCCAGCGAGACTGGAATTTTCTCCTCAATGATTTTGTCAGCATTTCTTATTTCTTGTGTTGTATTGATACACTTGATCTGAACCCTTTGACAAATAGCACGAGTTTTGTTTGCTTTAGGTGGCAACATTTTAGATTTAATTTTTTTCACGTGTAAAAGCCAAATATTTGTATTTTCTTCTATTCCATTTCGAGTAAAATAATTTTCATTGAGAACCTTTTCTCCAAAGATGCATTTTATCTCTTGGTCTAACCGTTCAGACAATGTTTTAAAAATCAAGTAAATAAAACAGCATGTTGGGATGTTATGGAGAGGCACAAAAAAAACGCAAACATAAAAGGCCAAATTGTTCACAATGACGAACCCGTGTGAGTTACTCCTCAAGTTGTCGACGAAAAAGAGAATCAGCATGAAAATGATGTAAAAGCGTAAAGCAAAGACTGCATACACTGGTATGAAATGTCGTGTAGAAAGGCAGTCTCGCGCTGCAATTTCCTGTCTTAAGAGGAGTGCTATGCGGGCTAGTTTTTCGACGGACAAAACTAAGTAATACTGCAATACTGTGGCATTAATGGTGTGCAGGATATTCACCGTGTTCTCTACCATATAGATAGCACTGTTTCCAATTGTTTTCATAAGACTTATATTTATAATACAGGTCGTTGTAGCTATTATAATTAATATGAAGGACCAAATGGTGTACGGCATATTCCGCTTTAGAAAAGGCTTTCTCTTATTGGGAATTAGTTCGTCTTTGTGTATCAGTTCAAGGTTTAAATCATATGGGAATCCTCCCCATATTCGCATTAGCTGAAACACCAAGCGGATGTTGTTTTGGAATACAGGAAACATCTGCTGTAATTATTTTCAAGAATTCTGGAACAAACTTATGAAATAACAAAGCCGTCTTCCAGATATGTTTTCTTCTTTCTTCACACGAAGAGATGCAGGAAACTGAAGTTGCTCCCCAAATGGTGTCCTTCCTTCTATTAAACTCCTTCGGTCAGGAAGACAAGGACGAGCAGTGTCCCCAGTAAACACTAGACAAAACGCGCAGCGGGGGAGGCCAATGTTTTATAGATCGGAAGAGGCCCCCGCCCCTCGCGTAAATATTTGTTAGATGTGTCAGCAAAGACATTGTCGTTTTTTTTTTCAAGCATTTCTCAAGTTTTATATACTAAAAAATTGCATTTACTCTCGCAGTCCTTATTACAGAATCATTACCATCTGCAATAATCCTGAAAGACAATATCATTACTGCACAACATTACCATTAATTAGTATATCAAGATATGTGTATAACTAATGAATTCATTCTTGTAACTTGTCCAAATTTTAAGAATGAAATGTAATGGATTAATACCAATCCAACCGAAAAAAATTCTTAACAATCCAGTGATGACGTAACTAATGAGATCGAGTTTGGAGGGGACGGTTCCTACTGTTGGCTTTTAATTTTTGTTTGTTTGTATAATAAATGCTGCGTCTATTCCTATTGGTTCACGAGGAATACTCTCCGCCAATAGTTTTAACCAGTGTCTTCCTTTTCCAGAAAATAATGAAAAATTGAGATAGTATCTTAAATTTGGTTTGCAAAATTTCACATACACAGTTAGCATTATTAACAACATTAATTTTCTTATTAATTTCCGATCATTATTTAAAATTGAAATTACCTTTCTCGCCGAGGCTGATGCGCATAGTCTTCATGACGAAGTAAAAGTAGTTATCAGTATCTTAGGCTAAACATTGTGGATAAGAAATAAAAATAATAGCAATTTTGTTTCAAAACTTATGTTCGTCCACGTTTAGAGCAGACTCCAGGCAATGTGCATTAATATTCTTAACTTAGAATAGGCAGTTCTGGTCATCCTGGTTGAACGGTGAATATATTACATGCTGAATCATTCCATGTTGCTAGGTGAGTTTTTTAATGCTCTCTTCAAAATCAATTTGCATTTTACCGAAATAGTAAAATACTTTTTTTTAATCAGGGAAAGGCAAGTTACGATGTAGTTTCTCTTTACCAAAGCTGATGTTGAGTGTCCCTTAAGCTTTTTCTTTGATAAACTAAGAAAACAAATATTCATACCTGCACCACTTATGCAATATGTGTATGGGTAGATAGTATATGTGTATAGATATGATTATACAGTACACACACACACACACGCACACACGCACACACACACACACACACACACACATACACACATATATATATATATATATATATATATATATATATATATATATATATATATATATATATATACATATATATATATATATATATATATATATATATATATATATATATATATATATATATATATATATATATATATATATATATAGTGTGTATGTATGTATGTATGTATGTGTATATATATATATATATATATATATATATATATATATATATATATATATATATATATATATATATATTTGTCATATGAAACTACTTTTAAAGTTATATATTTATTTATTTATTTATTTGTCTACTTTTTAGTTTTCTAAAAAGGAAAACTACTGTGCCGACTTTGTCTGTCGGTCCACATTTTTTCCTGTCAGCACTTTTTCTGTCCGCACTTTTTCCTGTCCGCACTTTTTTCTGTTTGCCCTCAGATCTTAAAACCTACTGAGGCTAGAGGGCTGCAAATGGATATGATGATCATTCACCCTCAAATCATCAAACATTCCAAGATGCTGCAGCCCTCTAGCCTCGGTAGTTTTTATTTGATTTAAGGTTAAACTTAGCCATAATTATGCTTCTGGCAACGATATAGGGTAGGCCACCGCCGGGCCGTGGTTAAAGTTTCATGGGTCGCGGCTCGATACCACAGAAAGATAGATCTATTTTCGGTGGTCTTGATTACACACCGTAGCGGCTGTGCAGAAAACTCGATTGTGCCGAAGAAACTTCGGCGCATTTTTTACTTGTTTTTTATTTTTTACGGCGTCAGTAACCTAGGTGTTGTGACTCCAGTTTTAGTAGCTATAATTAATTAATCAGTCAATCCCTCCTCGCTGTTAATAGACTTCATTAAGTTGTGCGTTAATGGAATGTTTTTACTTCTACCCGAGTTGTAATTAATTTGTATTCTTCTACTTAATACTGCTTAGTTTAAGCAAGATGATGATATATGGTCTATTTGTTATGTAAACGAAATAAGTTTCCGTATACTCTTTTTCAACATCCTAACCAGCCGTGTCCATAAGTTAAGTTTATAGAATAAAATGGCGTGTTTAGATGTGTTGATCACGTGACAATAAAAATATTTTAATCAGTGTTTTTAAGAAACCGACAAAATAAAGTGCTTGTACATTTCTTATCTTATTTGTCATGAGAAGAATATAGAGATCTATTTTTTTCATCATTATTCTAACGGGAACACAAAATGTGCTATGCAGTTTTCATCAGCAGAGAAATTTCTTGTGCCACTCATTATTTGATGAGATTTAGTTTTCTCTCTTGGGAAAAGAAAGCAGGCCCCTTTACGACATTGTTACACCATCTTCTATAATTCTCTATGTCAAGGATGACAAACAAACTTTGAAAGAATTGGTACACCTGGGGTTCAAGGCAGGGATTTATGGATTTATTGCATTCAGTGTAATGATTAGACTGTTATTTACTAAGGGAATGAAGTCGTTCAGTATATTATCGTCAGACTGAACGCAAGAGGTCAATTGAGTCGTTCACTATAGAAAGGATCTATCTCGCGTTTTTTAAAAAAATCATTTTATTGAGAAAAACGCGATTGAAAATTGACAACATTCAAACATTCACAACTCTTAGTTTTCAAGATATTTTAAAAATTTTTGTTGCATATTAATCCTTGACGTCTCTACTTTCAATCACAAACATTCTACTTTCAATCACAAACATTGTTTTGGAAATCAAATCCCCCCTGACCCCCCTTTAGGGGGCTTTTCCACATGTATTGCTTTGCCAATATGATTTAAATGATTTAAAAGGCCCAAAAACAGTTCCCAAAAGCCTAACAGCTATGTAATAAAGCTTGGACAGTAACCCCCCAAGCAAGGGTGCGTTCCCAACCTCCCCACACCCCCCTTAGGGGGCTCCCCCCACCCCCCAGGACCCCACTTTTTCGTTTCTTGCACTTAAAACATCTTCAAGAAGCCCTTTGGCTATTATAACAAAACTTGGACAGTTACCCCGCAATAAAGATGCTCCCCCCCATCCCCCCCATCCCCCCCATCCCCCCTTAGGGGTTCCCCTCCCCTGGAACCGAGTGTTTCGTATCATAACCAAAAAATTAATGAAAATTATCATAATCAAAGACAACATTAAAATAATAAAGATTTTCAATAATAATAGAAGACAATACACATTTTTGCATAATATAAAAATATTAAAAAACAATATAATATGTTTCATTTACCTCTGTTCTTGACTATAAACAAACCGGACTCTTGTGATTGGCTGAGAGCGAGCGTGAATGCTCTTCGCTGATTGGCTGCGTGGCAGATAGATCCCTAGTATGCAGGCGCGTTCGCAAGGCCACTGCACTATAGAAAGGCTAACTTGAAATAGATCCTTAGTATATGGTTATTCGGCCGAGTCCAAATTCTGTATACGAAGGATTATTTCAATTTGGCGAGAAGGTTTTATACCCAATGCTACTTCTGGGGATTTTCGACCAACTTGCAGATTGAATTTCTGTCTGAAATTTTGTAGGAAGAAAGTTCAATACTTGCTCCATCGAGAACCCTGATAAAAAAAATTACCCAAATTTCGAGATAGATCCTTTCTATAGTGAACGCCTCAATTACAAACTACATAATTTTGGTATATTCCGCTCAGTCTAGGGGAATCTACTTACATTGCTGACAATCAAATCAATCCTCAGAGCTTCAAAAGACTTGGGTGGATTTGAATGTTTTATCATATAACGAGAGTTGTACAGAAGTGTTATGCCTCTTGCAGCCAAAGGTAGGGAGGTGGGAGAGTGTTGGGATGGGATGGGGACTGCTTTACGGATTAAGCTGTTTTGCATTCGGAAACGGTCAAGGTATTACTACATAACGGATACGTAGTTCATCAACATTTACAATATCAGTATAAAAACAACAAAATTCTTATGCTGCTCGTAGAACCAATTTGCTTTGACTTCAATATATATATATATATGTATATATATATATATATATATATATATATATATATATATATATATATATATATATATATATATAAAGTCTGCTATAAACACTAACTGATGTTCCTAAAACCATTGCAGAATTCGTCCCAAACTTTATGTTTAGGAGAATAAATGAAAAGTTTTATTTACGAAAAAATCGTTAGGCTGATTCCCTTTAGCCAGTCAACAAAACATAATATTATCAATTAATAATCGACGTTTTGCTGTAAATAAAGCAGCACGTGAAACAATAAATAATTCACTTTTAATACTAAGAATACGACCTGAGGTCACAAGCACTCTTTCAAATTCATGAAGGTTATTCATGAATTATACGTCATTTCTGCAGTATTATTACTGTAATTCTTATAAAGAGACTTTCTACCTCACGCCCGAACAAAGCTCAGGAATCTTATGCGACAAAGGCCATATAAAGAATTAGAATCTGAGCAGCCTACTCGGGAGTCCCGTGAGAGTTACCGAGGCAGGCTGCGCACCTTGCATACCTGCGAGTTTTACTGAATTTCCTAACCAGCTAAGGATTCAGGTGATAGCATTTTACTCAGATCACCCCTGTATCCTGAGGTCACTCCTTCCGATGTTAGGAAATATCATAACTTCCGGCTCAGCTGGGCGATTTCCCTCTTGAAAAAAATAAAAAAAAGAGAGAACTAAAAGGGCATATTTGCTTTAACTCAATTCAGGCTCCCGTACCTATAATAATTACTTATTTATTATGTTAGTAAATGTATCTGAGAAAGATAGAACACTAACTTAGTTTTTGTAATACAAAGAAAGCTAAGGAATAACGGAAGGTAACACGGACAAAAATTGCATCATAAAAAATTTTCATCCAATGAGGTACCAAAAGCAAAAATGCCCATGGACAAAATATCTGAATTTGTCATCATAAGTACGTTGGGAATAAGCACACAATCAAATAATGTAAGTATCGTCATTGCGATCACGATGCGGAGTGTTTGTTGGCTATTTTATAATAATAATAATAATAATAATAATAATAATAATAATAATAATAATAATAATAATAATAATAATAATAATATTATTATTATTATTATTATTATTATTATTATTATTATTATTATTATTATTATTATTATTATTATTATTATTATTATTATTATTATTATTATTATTATTATTATTATTATTATCTAAAAAAAGACACCATTTTAAAAACTCTTATTTCAAAATAGAGGTTATACAGTAGTCTCAGCTGAATTTATATTTTGTTTTCTCTCTTAGTCTAATTATTCCCTTTTTCTATAAAACACCAATCGCGATTTAAGCTATGTTCATCTTATCAGGTACAGAAACCGTCAGTTTTTTTTTTTTTTTTTTATTAACAGAGTAAGGCTAACTTTCTTACTTGCACTGAAAGGCGAGTGCAACAAGATAAGAGGATTAATGTTCTTGCAAATTAACCTGGCTAAATTCTTCCATGGGCACTTATTCATTGAGGAACCCGTGGGTGAAATGAGTATCTGAAACAAAAAAACTTGGTCACTGGAAAATAGCAAGGGACTAGAAAAGAACAAGCGAGATTGAAACGTATTTGAACAGGCTGGGTTCCATCAGTGAAAAAAGGAATATTTATAGAAGTAAGTCCTAGTATGGTGAGAGAGGTCAAGAAGGAAAGAAAAAATTGGAAACAGGAAAAAGTCCTGGTCGTTGAATGGGAGAGCAGAAATAACAAAATGGAAGCGGTTTTCGTTCGAGAGAATTATGTTCAAGCAGACGGCAAAGGAATATTGCTTAATGTTAGGTCGCTTGGTTGTAAGAGGGCACAGAAGGAAAAGACAAAAAAGTAAATACATGAAATACTTTAATACTAATGCCAACTTTGTTACAGTACCTAGCTAAAGTTGCTGGATTTAGACAGTAAGATTGATTTCTCTATAGCTTTTGAACTTCTTTATGCTTCTTTTTCCCAGAATCACGGAAGTTCCATGCTGCTTGGATTGCCCTATGCAACCTAGGGAGGACACTATTGTCAGCCTCCTTTAGCTTTGTTTTCGTCCCGAGGTTCTCAATGGGGCGATACTAAGACCCAGTTCCTTATGTAGTTGTTCCCCGCTGTCATCAAGTCAGTCTGAGGATCATTTTGCCTTGTGGTATGTCACTCCATCCGGCGGCAAAAAATTGGTCTCTTTCTTAAATTTTTTAACGAAGTGAAGAACGTCATTAATAAGTGTATAATAAATACCCTGGTTAACAATTTGATTCATAGGAAGAAATAAGTTAAGAATGGCCGAAGTTTCTTCGGTGTAATCGAGTTTTCTGTACAGCGTATAATGCTGGACGAAAATCTCAGCCACGGCCCATGAAACTCTCAGCCGCGGCCCATTAAACTTTCAGCCACGGCCCGGTTGTGGCCCGTGTTGTTGGCACCTATAAATAAAATAGAAACTACTTAGGCTAGAGGGCTGCAATTTGGTATGTTTGGTGATTGGAGGGTGGATGATTAGCTTACTAATTTGCAGCCCTCTAGCCTCCTCAGTAGTTTTTAAGATCTGAGTGCGGATAGAAAAAGTGCGAACGGACAGACAAATAACCTTCTCAATTGTTTTCTTTTACAGAAAATAGAACTAAATCCGATGTACTCCATCGATCAAGAATCCCACCCAATAATATACTAAGGAATTTATCAGTCATCAACAACGCCCGTCCCATCCGAATCTTTTTACCATTGCTGTCACCAACATAAAAGTTATCGCGTTACTTTACAGTATGTCTACACTTCTTGAAGCCAGTTGCTATATGACTATCCTAACTTGGGGCTTCAATGATTTGCGTAGTATTAATTGGCTTTTCTTTACTGTCATCAAGACCCTAAGGGAGCTGTGCTGATCTGTGTGATGGAAGTCGTCTCTTGTATTCTCTAGACATTGGGTCTAACCATGGCCCAAGTATATTCTAACTGCGTCATCTGGACCCCTCACTTAGGATGAGGGCTTAGCGTAAACTGCCAAGAGTTTTGGTATAGAGGATTGCATATATAAATATATATACATATATATACATACACACACACAGATATATATATATATATATATATATATATATATATATATGTATATATATGTGTATATATATGTATATATATATGTATATATATATATATATATATATATATATATATATATATATATATATATATATATATATATATATATATATATATATATATATATATATATACATATATGTATATATGTATATATATATGTATATATATATATATATATATATATATATATATATATATATATATATATATATATATATATATATATATATATATATATATATATATATATATATATATATACAATCAGGAATGACCAAGGTTTTAGTACGGGAATTTACCGCAAAGGAACGTTCACGGGTCTAGGAATGAATTTTTATAGTTCTTGCTATTTTAATTTTAAGTTGAATTCGATTGTCACTCTCCTCCACAGGGCATTGACACATACATCTTCCTGGTTTAGTTTCCACGAGGAAATCATTAAATTAGGTATTTATTTTGAAAACAATTGTTTTCCTCGTAAACTCTTTCTCAGGTACTTAAATAAAATACTCTACCGGAAAATGGTACCTCCTATCTCTATCAGCACTGTTCCCAAATTAAAAATGTATGCGAGTTTTCCGTTTCTTCATGATGACAATTTCAGAAAAAAGCTAATTGATATAATACACAAGGAACTACCAGCCCTAAACTTGAAACTTATTCCTAAGAACCCAGTCACCATTGGTTCTCTGTTCATATACAAAGACAAGCTGAGTCCAATGTTTACATCCAACGTTGTATACAAATATATTTGCCCTAGATGTAGTCGAGGGACCTATGTTGGATGTACAAAAAGGCTACTAAAAGTACGCTTGGACTCTCATAGAGGAGTAAGTTTTAGGACAGGGG
>JANJGK010000713.1:45000-55000 GCA_039081455.1 Macrobrachium rosenbergii
ATTTTTCCATAGAAGCTGTCGGACGTCCAATCGAATGGGGATTATAATTTTTTTTGTTTTCCTTTTTATGTTTTTTTTTTATTATTTCGTCTCCTCTCTCGCTTCAGTTTTTGTTAAATAGACTACGGGAGACATAATGTACTATCCGAGGTGCATGTAACTTGAGCTTTAATCATGCCGTATTGGTCAGAGTGTTGGAGGGGAATGTGCAAAGAGCTTTAGAGATTCTGTGAAGTAATTCTTGTTACTTTACATCCGATTTTCCCTTTTTTCCTTTTCTCTTTCGTTCACTGATAATGATCCCGATATAAAGTATAGACTTTCAGTCATTTTATGAATTTTAACTAAAAGGAATTTTACGTTAACTGAAGGTAGAATTGCGCATTACAGGACTTAATGCAAAAGGAAAGAAAGCCTAAACAAATAAATTTGGTTAGCATTGATGTTACAGTACTAAGCTGTTATTCCACGAAGCTTTAATTTCCCAGAGGCTAATTGTTGGGTCATTTATTTGCGAGTGTTTTCCCTTTTTCTTAAAAAGAGTTTCATTATAAGAGCGCAAGGATGGTACAAAAACAATATGTATAAAACCCGTATACTTTGAGCGTGTATCTCACAAGAATTACAGGTGAAAGCTGCAGTATCCATGAAACCCATTTCGTAAAATAGGAAGAACAATTCACGTAAACACCCTTAAACCTGTTCCCAGATTTGCATAAAGTTTCTTTCTCAAGTATAGAATCATGCATTAAGTCCATACATACGCAAATCTCGTTTTGTTGAATCGAACGTTAACGAAAAAAGACTCGGGCTTAAAGAATATGTTTCCTAGCTAAATCTACAGTTAAGATATCATTTGTGACTATTTTTCTAGACCATCGCATTCTAGTCTCTGACTTTCAGAACAAAAGGAATCTTCTCCGGAGTGAGAACGATTTCAATAGCGGCTTCAAAATGGTATATTCTGTTTAAAGTGCTGGTGGAAAATGATGTCTGGTGGTTGTTGATGTTGTTTTCAATTAGGCTACCACTGCTTTGTACTGACTATTGCTGTTAGAGTAACCAATTAGTAATGGGAAAGTAGAGAGGTCTATGGGAAATTTCCTCAGATATCGTTTACCGTGGTTGAGAAGAAAATGTCCAATAGGGGAAAACTATCGATCTGCTGGAAACATCCTTTACGTTTAACCAGGTTAGCGGAGAAAAGGGCGGCAGTTCGTTCCAGTTTTCAAGAGTAGGTAACGGAAGAGAAACGGGGGAAAATGGCTTTTTGTAACCATAAGAGATGAAACAGAATATCGTGGTAGAGGGGATCCAGTTTTAATTCACCATTCCAAATAAGTAGTTCCTTTATTATGCAAATTACTTTCCGCCGAAAGAAAATAACTTTTGGTAATGATCAAACATTTTATAATTCTTTTGTTGTAAACGTTAATTCCACCATTTACGAAAGTGATAAATAGTGCCACTACTGAAGTACATTGAAACACAATTATGGTAATATTGATAAAAGAAAATGGTCGCAAGAGGTTAAAGGAAGAAATTGAGGAATCTGCGATTTTATGCTACGGCTATTCCTTTACCAGTCTTCTGTCAATAAAAGCTACCTACCAGCAGTATGGGTTTCTCAGGAGTTTCCCTAATCAGTGGTGCTAGATAGATAAAGGCTATAAGGTGGCTTCGGTCTCTGTCCAATACAGTTCTCTGTCAGTATTGATGGCCACCTTTTTTTAGTTTATGTTTTTTCTGTGATATCTAAGGTTTGAATATTTACGAGTG
Source organism: Macrobrachium rosenbergii (assembly GCA_039081455.1). Classification (NCBI taxonomy): domain Eukaryota; kingdom Metazoa; phylum Arthropoda; class Malacostraca; order Decapoda; family Palaemonidae; genus Macrobrachium; species Macrobrachium rosenbergii. Next base: position 46,780 of record JANJGK010000713.1, read on the forward strand.
AAATTTGTTTACATAAGCTGTTCAATTTTTGTTTACCATTACCTTAAAATTATCATTATTCCTTTTTAAAATAATATTAAAACACAAATGATACTAGATATTTTATCAGCGAGGTAGTACACTGCTTATCACATTACATTTCTTTTAGCGAATCAGTCATGAAAAGTTGGCCACAAAGGGCTAGTGACCAAAAAATAATAAATTTCAATAGTGTAAAAAAGAAGAAAAATTTATAATTTCGCATATTATATTGATCTGCTTATTTTTTCGTTCTCGTTCCACTCTTGTCAGGTACTTTCCAGCCTGATATTATTTCATTAAGGCTTACATCAGCATTAAAGAAAACACATTTTATATTTCCCTACATGTGTCATTTGTTATTCCAGTAAGACAACGAAAAACACAAAATTCGTCAGTCAACAAGAAATCTTTATTATAAGTGTTCATCGTCGATGTTTAGTTTATTTGTCCCGTTCTGTTAAAAGTCAGAATGTTTATATGACAAGGTAGATATTCCAACCTTGACTATGAGTTTTACCATTGAAACCTTATAGAGTATGGTTATTTTGCCCACTCTTCTAAAGGCTGTGAGGGCAATTGGTGAGGCCCTAGCAATAAAGGACGGTTTATGATGCAAAATGGGTAAGGGAGGAGAGTATGGGAAACCAGTTTATGGCTTTTATCGGAACTGGGGTGCAAAGGTTTCTGGCTTTAGCAGTGGAACCAATCTCTCTTTGATTTTGAAGATGAACAGAATTGATAGCTTGTATGTCTTTGTATGGGCTCTATGAAGATTCATCACATTCAGATTAGGAAAAGTTTTCAACTTTCGCCGGAGATACGTAATAACTTCAAAAGTCAATCTGTTTAGCTACAGTTCTCAGGGTGGAGAGAATACTAGAGTTCAATATTCTATAATATGTCTAATCTACATAAACAAAATAGTGACAACAGGCATTGCTGAAATTTCCCTTGGAAAATGTACCCAGGAGCCATGCTGACTGGTTACAACAGTGCTATGATTCATTCACTATACAGATATAATGGAGGGTGAATTCTGACTCACGAAGGGAACTCACGCGAAAAACTCAAAATCACATTGGTTTTGAAAAATAAAGAGCTTGAACTGCAATATATCTAGCTTCTATAGCCGTTAATGAGAGAAGGTAATCTTACCCAACGAAACTATACACTGATGGCACAGGCGCTAGTATTTGCATGAATGCTGAGTCTTTAAATTCAAATATCATGTGAAAACAAGCAAAAAATGCTCCTAATTTCCTTCAGAGCAATCGAGTTTTCTGTACAGCGTATAATCAAGGCCACCGGAAATAGATCTATCTTTCGTTGGCCTCGGTATAATGCCGTGTGAGCTGCAGCCCATCAAGCTTTCACTCACGGCGCGGTGGTGGCCTGTCCTATAGCGTTGCCAGACGCACGGTTATGGATAACTTTAACCTTAAACAAATTAAAAACTAATGGGGCTAGAGAGCTGCAATTTGGCATGTTTGATGATTGGAGCGTAGGTGATCAGCATACCATTTGCAGTCCTCTAACCTCAGTATTTTTAAGATGTGAGTGCGGATGGACACACAAATAGCCATCTCAGCAGTTTTCTTTTGCAGAATACTAAAACTGTACCGTCATTATTCACCTAGAGCTAATTCATTACTTACTTCATCAACAAGGCACTAGACTGAAGATCATTGCTGATAAATAGAATATGATAACCGGTATTAAAGTGCTTCGTAATATTGAACATAGTAATATTGCTAGACAACTTTCATTGAAAGCCAATGAAACATGAAAGTATAAGGATTACTGGTTAAAAATAATGAACCGCATTTCGTGCGGATGTCTCTAACTATCTAACTAGGGACGTGCAGCAATTACAACAAAATAAATTTACTGATAAAAAAAACGAAAGCTTCTTTAGTGCCTCAGATTTTCCAACAAAATAAAATTTTATCAGTTTCAAGCCTTCATTATACTGCATATATATATATATATATATATATATATATATATATATATATATATATATATATATATATATACATGTATATATGTATATATATATAAATATATATATATATATATATATGTATATATATATATATATATATATATATATATATATACATATATTATATATATATATATATATATATATATATATATATATATATATATGTATATGGTACCAATTCAAAGAAAATTTCCTAAAAACAAAAAATTACATTTAAACGCATGTATCAAATGATTTCTGCTTGTGGTAAAAGTCCGGAACTGAAAGAAGGACCTCGTAAACCCAAAAATTGGCACTCTGCCATTTATACATACCGCACCTTTTCAATATGGGAAACGTATTGGATCTCTGGCAGAGTCTAAATTGAATAGGTAAGTTTCATCCTATTCAGTTTTCCTTTTTAGGACCTAAAGAGTAACGAGATGTTGAAGCGTTTCCGCTCTGATTATAGCAATCTCACAGAATGGAACCTCTCACTTAATTCGTATGATGCTCATTTAGACAGCTATTGACTATAAACCCGGAGAAAATGGAAATTTTATAGCAATTGGTCCGCGTAACGGAGAGTTTCTAAGAACCTGAAATTAGTATTATCAATAATGTTTAATAGTATGAGGGATCCCGCCGGCCAAGTACTTCCTGTCATGAAAATGCCGTATTCATAACCATCTAATGTTAATGCGATCCAGCTTAAATCTACAACAAGGTAGCGCGGAGAAGAATAAAGATATATATATATATATATATATATATATATATATATATATATATATATATATATATATATATATATATATATATATGTATATATATATATATATATATATATATATATATATATATATATATGTATATATATATATATGTATATATATATATATATATATATATATATATATATATATATATATATATATATATATATATATAAATATATATATATATATATATATAAATATATATATATATATATATATATATATATATATATATATATATAATGTATATATATATAAAATGAAAGACCAGGGAGCTACCAATTAATCCACATAGGGCTTTGCTCCCGTTGTGAGTCAGAATTTTATTTCTGTAAAACACATGTTTGTGTTGATTAGTTATATCTATCTATCTATCTATCTATCTATCTATCTATCTATCTATATATACTATATATATATATATATATATATATATATATATATATATATATATATATATATACATATTTATATATATAATTAATTAATTAACACATGAAGATGTGTTTTACAGAAATAAAATTCTGACTCACAACGGGAGCAAAGCCCTATGTGGATTAATTGGTAGATCCCTGGTCTTTCATTTTATATATATATATATATATATATATATATATATATATATATATATATATATATATATATATATATATATATATAGTACAGTATATGACTTACTATCCCATCACCATTACATTTCTTATTCATAAACAGTAAGCTAGATATATCATCCAGTATCCAATTCGCTCTCACTCCGAATAACACCGAAGGATAATTGTAACTGATAAGTGATAGTCAGTGACGAGTCCTCATACCACCGGTTTGTCAAGAGAGGTATAAGATGATTCTGACTCTTCCGCACATATGCCCGTCATGTAATCGTTCTGGAACGGCACAGCATTGGTGCACAAATAAAAAAACAGAAAGTTCTGATCGATATTCGAATTCTAGAGGTTCAAGCAACTTTCCATTACTTTCACTTGCAAGTTACTAGTACTGAAAAACCATAACACCAATATGTTTCTTTTAACAGAAGCTGCTGATGGAATCATTTATCATTGTCTGAACATACTATTTCTATGATGTGTTTGCAAATCGACGATATATACAGGTTGATTAAAACTTTCCCATAGGGAGAATATAATGAATGTGTAGCTTTTTTACTTAAGTATGTCAAATTTGATGAATTTTTACATTTCAAGGTTATGTAAAAGTTCATTGTAAAACCTTTTCAGTAAAGATAGAAGAGATGAGAACTTAACAGAAAAATTGAACGAGAGTGTTAAGTGAATACTTTATTGAAACGGAATAGTAAAATTTGTAAGTGCTAGCGAGAGTAAAGGAGCGATTTTCATAAATCCAGGAAAGACAGGAAAAGGATCACATTATTGGTGAGCTTTAGATAAGTGCTCTCTCTCTCTCTCTCTCTCTCTCTCTCTCTCTCTCTCTCTCTCTCTCTCTCTCTCTCTCTCTCTCCCAGAAAGAGCCTAGTTTTTCCATATTTTTCAAAGATACGAAATGCTACGAACTTTATCCGTAAAACTCGGATATGATGTAACAAAGCAAGATAATATCGGAACTTTTTCTCAGCTTACCTGAAAAACGCTGAACTTGGATCGGAATTGGAAATTTGTTAAAATCTTTGCAGAGAGGGAATGCAATCTTCAGGGCATTTCTCTCAGGTAAAGCTAAAACCCAGCGTGCGTAATTTTTTTGCCCTTTTGTGCCCTTTTATCTCGACGGTCAAGAAATAAATCAAAACAATGCTATTGGTAACCAAAGGCCATTGTATTTCTTCCACTGAGTATCAGGAGAGAACATTGTTACTACCCGAATTAGTCACTACTTTGTATTTTACGGAAGAACAATCCTTTTTCCCTAAATGTTAATACATGATACAGTACTAATTGGGTATAGTGAAGAAAAACTGTAGAGATTAGTGCAAGAGTTGGAAAGCATTTGCAAGGCCAAAAAATTGACAGTAAGCGGGAGCAGGAGTCAGGTTATGCTGGTAAATTGCACCTGGAAAGAGAGAGTGTTGAATGTTAGTATGGAAGGTAAGAGGATCGAAGCAGTAGATTCTTACAGGAATTTGGGAGTAAAGGCCTCGGTTATTGGTTGTGGGAGAGAAAATGTGACTCGCAGAGTGGGTGAACACATAGAGGTATCGGCATGGATGAGAAATATTGGAGAGAAAATTGTGGTATGTTTGGAAGTGGTTGTTAAACTAACGTTAACACAGTTTTAAAGTGAATGTAATAGCGTTCTCTGCCTTTTATTTGTACATTTATATGTATATGTATCATATCCCATACATATACATATACATATATATTCTTGGGTGTGTACAGGTGTTAATCGACAACCCGAGAGTTACTGAAGAAATATCCAGTAATGACGAACGGAACAAGATAACACCTGTCAAAGGAAGGGCTGAGGCAATCACAACGGTGACCGCCCTACAGTCCGAAGGCCCGATAGTCCGAAGGTCCGATAGTCCGAAAGTCAGCAGTCCCGACAGTCCGAAGGTCCGATAGTCCGAAAGTCAGAAGGCCCGATAGTCCGACGGACTGTAATCAGCCCCCCACCCCTCCATAGCTAATACGGCAAAATTGTAACCAGTAAACACCCATAAAAATACCAACATAACGTACCCTAGGGGTGTTTACTTGTTACAATTTTGCCGTATTAGCCATGGAGGCGGGGGGATTAATCAGGCGGGGATGGGGGGAGCTTGCCTCGGAATGCCGGCTTAGACCTACGACTATCCGACCTTCGGACTATCGGGCCTTCGGACTATCGGACCTTCGGACTAACGGACTGTAATCATAACAACACCAGAAGAAGAGGAAGGAGAAGAAAGAATGCAGGGTGGAATTATCTTTGGGTGGTCACGGATAACGAGACATGGGGAGAATAATGAGACTGATATAACAAAAGCTGACAAAAACCTTAATGTTGTCAATAGTGATGCGCAGTTTCATTACGTAAAATATGAATAAATGGCAAAGAAAACCTAAGAAGTGGAAAACATCTGGGTAGAATGAAATCACTGCAGAAATGTTTTTCACTGATGATCAGTAAAATTTGTCGTGACTGAATGTGGTAACTATAGAGGCGCTCATAGACATTAGTTGTATTGAAAAACATTATTCCTGATATTCTGGAGAAAGATATCAAAAACGAAATTACGGAAGAACAAGGTGCCTTTAGAAGAAGCAGGAGTTGCCCAGGTCAAATATTGTTGCGGCTTGGAATTTAAAATCCCCCTCCCGAGGTAGATGAAAAGTTCATTTGAATATGGACTTGTGAAGCGAATTTGTAGCAAATAGTAAGATGCTAAGAGATATTAGAGTAAAGAAAAAAAAAATTGTCGCAGATAAGAGCAACGATAGAAAGTTGGCATACTTAACAAAAGTAAATGAAGCTGCTTTATTAAGTAAAACACCTCAAGATTCACAAAGCTTGTTAAAACAGGTCCATCATGTATACAGAGAAATGGAAATCAAAAAGAATTTAAGAAAAAAGTCATAAGAATAGAGTATGAGCAAAGAATAAAAGAAACATTAGACTAAGAAATGATTGCCAGATAGATAGATACCGGTATATATGGACGGAGTCTATCCCCACCACCAGGAAACTGAAACAATATTGTTCAAGATATTTCGCCTATACTCTAAAGCATTTCCAAGCTTGAAAATGCTTTCGAATAAAGAGAAAAGATCTTGCACTGCCTTGCTTCAATTTACTCGTGGCCACATCAACTGTTTATCAATATCACGTTATTTTATATATATATATATATATATATATATATATATATATATATATATATATATATATATATATATATATATATATATATATATATATATATATATATATATATATATATATATATATCCGGAGCCCGTAGGAAATAATGAAAGGCAGCAGTGCCTAGCGCTTTCGTGTATTTTTGATAAACCTCATCAGGGTACGATATATCGTACCCTGATGAGGTGTATCAAAAATACACGAAAGCGCTAGGTACCTCTTGCTGCCTTTCATTATTTCCTACTGGCTCCGGATATACAATCTTCTCGTGTTACTTGTGATCGTGTAATATATATATATATATATATATATATATATATATATATATATATATATATATATATATATATATATATATATATATATATATAGATAGATATATATACATATACAAATATAGATAAAATCCACGAAGGAAAGGGAAACACTGGAGTGCTGCGAGGCCTTTCGACTCTTTCGTCCTTTACTTAGCAGACTGAAGAAATATCGGGAGTGCTGTGAGGCCTTTCGACTCTTTCGTTCTTTACTTAACAGACTGAAGAAATATAAAAGTACAGTGTTTCCTTTCCTTTGTGGATTTTATCTTTATTTATATATTCATCACGTTCCATATTTTCGTGATTCAGCTATACATATAGATAGATTGGTAGAGAGGTAGCTAGATACATAGACAGAGGTACATATATATGAGCGCGTGTTCCTGTAAAGATTTAAATGTCACTGGAAGAACTTGAATATTAAATGGAATAGAGCTACTGATAAGTATAGCAAGAATAAATTATGCCACGAAAGGCCTTCTATAAGACTTAATTACCTGTATTAATAAATAAAGCGAAAGAAAATCATCTTAATTTTTTCCAGAGCTTTGTTTTCACGGGTGATTAAACCTCTCTTGGACCTCTCATGGAAGAGTAGCTGCTTACTGAATTATTTGATTATTTTTCGCGACTCGGCACAAAGCCAAAGGGAAACTATTGTTTCATTGTTACTGTGCGCAAGTAAATTACGGGAGGCTTATATCTCAAAGAAGATAATCCAGTATTGATAATCCTTGAATATTCTAGATTTAAGAGAGTTATCAGTGATATGACTGTTGCAAGTGTAAGGTATGGTGATTGCTGGTGATTTCATTTTAATTTGTTTTCTTGATGAAGAAGCTGCAGTCTCCAATGGGCGCGAATTCAAAATCGGCTTCAATAAATTATATGCGGCCATCCATCTACCAATGTCACTGAAAAAATATTCTTTGAGGCAGACCTCAATGTTGGGTTGGGCAGTACTGAGTTCCAGACACGGAATGGTAACACAATTTTTATAGTTCCCCACACACCTCGTCTGCACTGTTCCCTCATACCTGCTGAAAATATATGTGAGACGATGTCCTTCCTTCAGAGATGCTCAACAACCATAAGACAGTCTGTCGCTTCCACAACTGTGGGGCCTCTGCATACAGTACAGTGGACTAGGCTGATCAGCATCCAGCAAAAGGTGGAGACCTCTACTTTCGAATTTGGGAGTTGAATAAAGGTTATCTGGTCTTTGAGCTCTCGTAGAATTGAAGACAACTATAATATTGCATAAGTTTTTGTGCAGGAATGTTCATATCGTTTCAGTTTTT
>JANJGK010000713.1:60000-72500 GCA_039081455.1 Macrobrachium rosenbergii
TCAATGACGCCATTTTGTTTTTATTGGTGGCAAGATAGCCATTGTTACCAGAAGCACCTTTTTCCATTCCACTCAGACAAACGTTTATCACAAATGGAATCTGAGGATGGATCATCATGAAAAACACAGGGAAGTGTAGCCTTATTGTTCAATTTCTTTTTCTCATTTGTTTTCAGAACCAGTTGTACTATTTATGACAAATTTAATCAACTGTGCAATTAAATGATATCTTGATAACCGCAGACAGCCGTTTCAGCGTAATGTATTTATAGATACATTAATACGCTTGTATTGCTTGGTGACTGATATCCTCGATACAGTTAATGAATACAGTTCCATTAACCCTTAGTGGACGGATTGAGCCTCAGTGTGAAGTAAAACAGGTTTGGGGAGGTGGACGGATTGAGCTTGAGTGTGAAGCAGAATTACGCACCACTGTTATGGTAATAATGATTCGAAACAAAGGTGCCAATACTTCTATAAGCTATAAATTCACTAATGGCAACTTTTATACAGACGTGAGATCCAGGCCAGTATCAGTGATGCTTGTGACTTCACAGGGGCAAAGTGTTGCATCTCTCTCTCTCACATGAGTCTTTTTGTAAATTTGCTGGTAAATATATGAAGGGGTTGCTGTTGTTTTTTGTTTTTGTCTTTTATGATAGTATGCCGGTTGTAAATGTAATTTTACAAAGAAATATTAGAAAAAGCATGTAAAAGTTAAAAAAAAAAAAGTTACTGAATCTTCCTTCTCGTAAATTTACGTGAATATTTTACAATTAATATGCAAAAAATTTGTCACTGCTTTTATTTCTTATCTGTTTTGATATTGTGTGAGCAGTAATAATAAATTTACAAAATACAATGAATTTATTATTAGAAAATACATATATAAGTTGGTAAAATTTACGATTGTCTTGTAAATGAGGCCCCACAAGGGGTTGTAAATAGTAATTTTCAAATTCCTCTGCAAGGTAGGGAAAATTTGTTAGAATTTTTTTGTTTATACAGTGTGAATGTACGTGTCATTCTCTTTCCATTGATGAGATTTTTTTTTATTTTGCCGACCTCAAAGTTTCCCCGGTCTGGGGTGCTGCACATTGATACATTATGCCGTCCCTTAAGGGTTAACCTACATATCCTAATTGTCTGTATAGTAAATGAAGAGAGACAGACAGACAGACATCAGAAGAGTAAAATTCAATTATTTAAGCTAAGTTTCTATTTTTTTCCCAGTAATCATATTAACCTCCTGCTAATCTCCTTACTTCAAAAACTTAGTGATTCACCTACTCTGTTCTTTTGTTAATTGTTACACTTAATCCTGTACCTGTAAGAACCAACCACTTCGGTTCTTTTTCTTCCCTATAAGGACTCATAGTTCTATTTTTCTGGCGCCCAGTCACCCCGAGCTTTATTAACGCTAATATTCACTTTTATATCATCCACTTTATTTTCAAGCTCTCCGTAAACTCATCAGCTCTTGATAATCCTCAATTAAGGCTTTAAAATATGTAAACAGTTTCCACTCTGAATCCTGCTGGGAACTCCACGCCTATCATATCCTTTTCTTTACTTTAAATCAGATCAATAAAAATACTAAATAAACAGTAAATATAACACATTTTTTTCTGAATCCCAGTTGCATAAAACCAGTCTCTCTCCCGTATACATGCTCTAACATGGGTTTATGTTTAATTATGAAAAAGTTCTTGCCTATGACTTACATAAGTTATTATTTTTTCCATAGTATATTAGCATACTTTTAATGATAGACTTGCTCATGGTGAATGAAGACCAAGCACACATTGTCAGCTCTCTGCTTGCAAACTTCTCAAATTTTATAATTTATATATATAAAAAAAACCCAGAATACTCGGGTTTTGGCTGCATCATGTAAGTAATATCCTATCTTCATTTCTTAATCAAAACCCTTCATTGCATCTTCTCCCGTTTTACTAAATATTGCTATGCATCTCCATGCCTACAATGACTTCTAAGATTGTTTTATTTATATTTTAATTATATTTATAACAACTGAACTTTAGCATCTTACTTGCAATCCCATTATCTCTGGACTTCTCGTGATTTTTCAGCCTTTTGATTTTGCACCTTCCACTCTCATGCTCCTTTTAGCAAGGATTTTGAGGTTTTCACTGATTCTTTTTTTACATTATAAAATTTGTCTACTTTTTAGCCTTTACAGTAACCACTAACTCAAAACGAGCCAAAAACTGACGAGAGCATTACATCTAACGACATTTCTCAATTTAGATCTTTTATTCTGAAACCTAGCTCCTTATCAACTATTATCTATTTCTTGTTATTCATAAAAATTTTGTTACTCCAATTCTCCCAAACTCTACAGTAATATTAAATATTATTTTCACTTTTTCTTTGATTTCATTACTGATTACCTTTTATACCAGTACATCACCTTTCCCGTTGTTTATCAACGTAAACCTCCTTTTATCCTCCACTCAACCACTAATTTTACTTTCCCAGTGTATATTTTTATATCTTTGTGTTTGAGTAAGAATTGGCCCTTCCATTTGACCGAGTTCTTTATCCTTCTGCGGTTTGTCTACTCTTTTTCTGATAGCTCTTATTTCCACCTACCATGAATTATACATTACTTATTCTGATCTACCCTCAACCAAGCAGTGATATTAAAAACTATTTTATTCAATCTAACGCTTGGAAAAAAAATTACACTTTATTCTTGCCATTTTCTCACCCCACGTATAAATGAGAACGTTCTCCTTCAGAAAAAGCATATCCATTACAGCCCATCCCCTACAAGGTTCCAGGTTCCAGTCTCATCTTACATCCACCCTTCCCATTGCAAACATATTCACCATGCCATCAGCTTGTATATCACCTACCTTGGTCTTCGAATCCCCTGACAACAACCCAGTCAGCATAAATACCAGTCTGATTTTTTTTTTTTTTTTCATTTACTTAGTCTCTTTTACCTCTCATATGGACTTATAGATCATAAACTTGTTATCTCAATAGATTTGGTTAGCAGCCCTTAATTTCAAGCTCACCATCGTTGAATTAAAATATTTGTCTTATATTTAGTTTTTCTCCTTACATGTCTCTTCCCCTTAAAGACAGTGGTTTCAGAGAGTTTGCACCTCCCTATTTCTCCGAAATCATTTGGATATCAGGATGTTATCCTTTAGCCTGCTGAATGCTGCTCATCATAGTCGACTGTTCAGTTGATACCTAATTCTATGCGTAAACAGCGGTACAATGGAGTGTACAGGTCAAGGGCATGATAAGACGTTCACCTTCCACGATATCGAATTCACGCTTTTTGTATATATATATATATATATATATATATATATATATATATATATATATATATATATATATATATATATAACGCATTTGCATTTGCACCCAGCAATTCCCTCTTCATCGCTCTGTTCATTTTATTTGCTTGAGTTCCCCACCTTGTGCTTCGAAAGGCATAATTATAACGGAGAGTAATCAATTCAAATTTAATTAAGATTATTGAGACCGCAAAGCGGAAGAGAACAAAAAGCAACATAGATCGATGAAAAACACCAGTAGGAACATAGTCACTCTAAATAATAGAGAATGTCATAAGAGAATATATATATATATATATATATATATATATAATATATATATATATATATATATATATATATATATATATATATATTATATATATATATATATATATATATATATATATATATATATATATATATATATATATATATATATATATATATATATATATATATATATATATATATATATGTATGTATATATATGTATATATATATATATATATATATATATATATATATATATATATATATATATATATATATATATATATATATATATATATATATATATATATATATATGTGTGTGTGTGTGTGTGTGTGTGTGTGTGTGTGTGTGTGTGTGTGTGTGTATACACACCACAAAATCGTGGAAGACTTTAACTTAGCTCTCGGAGGGACAAATTCCCTCCCTCAGAATATATAATTGGCGAAGCAGTAATCATGACTGTGGAAGTACAATAACAGTTAACGTGACAATGAATAATCAGTTACCGCTAGGCGGTATTACCTACAAAAACAAAAGTTAAGATTAGTTTAACATTTATAGGAAGGGGTGGGTTTGATTAAAAAAAGAATACAGGAAGAAAACCATATAAAGAGAAAATGGATATGTGGCCTAAGGTTAAAGACTTGGCATGATGGCTTGGTATTAAAACAATATGGAAAGGGGAAAAAATAGTTTAGTGAGAAAAGAGTATGTTTTTTCAGTTGAAGTTGCATAACAGTAAAAAAAAATCATATACAGTTATTTAAAAGAGCGGAATGTTGGTCAACAAACAGTGAGAGTGAAAAAATAAGGATAGTAATACAAAGACGGGGAGACTTTGAGCAAGAACTTCAGAATACGAAGCTGTTCAACAGGAAAGCAAATATAAAAAGAAAGATTGATTAGGGGAAGGCTTTCAGAAAGAAAGGAACATACGAAAAGCTATCTAACGTGAATGTAGCCCAAGATCACCGGAGTGAGAGTGAGAGTTTTGAGCATGGAAGGAAGGCAGAATGACCAGGCATCGGTGATGATATAATATGTGAAGTTAGGAGGATGGAGGAAAGAAAGGCGCAAGGATTACATGGTGGATGCTCTCATGGTTTGATTAAGTGTCGTACCAGGAATTTGTAAGTTATGTCTGGATAAAGAAAAGGCTTAATTTAAGGAACGGGTACATGGAATAAGTCTTCCCTTTTATAAAAGTTCGAATGTCAGAGGCAACTGAAAGACCTATATGAGAATACAATATCTAATATAGCAAGAAAGGTTTATGAAATGACTGAGAAATTAAAGCAGATTGCAGAGGAGCAGATGGAAAAACAAGGGAGTCATAGACACCGATTAGGATGTGTGATTCAAGAGCTTTTTTTAAAGTATTATAAGAAGTTCTGAGATAAAAGGAAAAACTGGAGGTGGCACAAATCTACGAAAAATGTTATCATAAGAGCGACAGATAGTAATATGGATGCGTTGATGACGGAAGATGAGATTTTGAAGTTAATATTTTTAAGATGGAAGCCAGGCGTGAATGAAGTACAAAATTGGCTGCTATTGACATATGGCACATTTCTGACCACGAATAGTGATGTTAATCGGAGAAACTAGTGAGTGTTTGAAGATATTTGTAACTGAATCAAGTTGCGAACAGATATGGGAAAGAATAAGGTCATGATAGTAAATGGAAACCTTGCTCTTTCCTTATGTAACTGAAAATAATGGAATTCAGTCGCCTGATATTTTTGGCTGATGAGTTCCTAGATGTTCATGTTGCAGTGAACAATGGAAATGGGATCAATAACTAGGAAATAAACTGCAAAAATGTTTTTGTAGCTGCTAAACTTTCCCTTTGTTGGCAAATACGAAAAATTTTGCTGGATGAAGACTACTAACAATTTACTAATAGCGATGAGATATTCCATTAAGTGTCAAAAGTTTTACAAGAAAAGACAGAAAACATTTTCAAGAATAAAACGCGAAGGAAATATTTTAGAATGCCTTTGATTGAAAATTAATTTAAAAGAGAATAAACTACAAACATTTCAGATTTTTTTTCATGGCGCCTTTGCACCCAATGCCAGGCGAACGAAATTAAGTTGTGAAATGACGTAAAGGAAGTAATCAATCACTGAGGCGATGGAGGAAGAGAGGAAAAGATTGCAGAACGAAGAATAATGGCAGTTTTTCTTTTGGATTCTTTATCTCGTATTCCACTTCTCTATTGTGCTGAAATATTGCCGAATTACTTTCAGCTGTTGCAAATATTGGGATGTTTATTTTTAATATTGTCAAAGGAAACGGAACGAAGGAAAAGAGACGATTTTCTAATGAGTCAATTTTACAATATTTCCATTGTGACTTGATGCATGCAAATTAGTGACAGTGGGGACTTCATACATCTTCAACTAATTTTTCGTATATTTACCGTTTTACCATTGATATCACAAAGCAATTCATTACAAGGTATGAGTAGCCTTCTCTCTTATGGCATGCGTTACTGACGGCCAAGCCCTGTAAAATCATGTTTCTTTATCATATTGGAGGCAGAGGCCATTCGAATTAAAGAACATGCAAAAGTAGATAGCCATAATAGTCATGGAAATTAAAAACAAATACAAGGAAAAAATATTTGTATATTATACTGTTTGAGCCTATGAGAAGGCTCTCATGAAAATACAAAGCATGATGGCGGATACAGTTGACAAGATATTCATATGGTGATAACTTCTCGTGTATCTTTGGAGACGTTAAGACTTGTGACCAAAATATGAAATGGAGTTAAGCTAAAAAATTTAGTTAATCTCATCTTTATAGAAAGCAAACCTAGAAGAATATTCTTTGATTTGGTATATTCATATAGTATTAGACGACAGGTACAATGGATAATGGAGATGGTAAATTATAGTAATGAATATGATAACAAATCGAAATCTGCTCACCGAGTAAAAAAAAAAAAATGCATCCGCAAATTAGAAGTTTTTTAAACGGGTAATATAGCTAGGTTGAGTGGGATTCTCGAAGTTACATATTGGAAGTCACCAGAATAAAAAAAAGTATGACTTAAGAAATAATTTCATTCTGTAAATATTCACAATTCAAATTTCCACAGACGTAAATGGAAAGCCTTGCGGAACTGAAGTAACCTGGTTCAGAATCTATTACTTACCGTTCATTCCGAGTAGGACGAACAAATATGATTAATACATGTAATTTGTTAAACCAATTTCACATGTGCGCATGCAGGATGTATACTGTATAGTATCTCAATCACAGGTGAAAAGTGTTCATATCTGATTAACTTTTTCACGCCATAAGGATTTTCTATGGATTTTAACGGGCTTTCCAACGACAGCTACAATTGACATCCAAAGGGGTGGACATTCATGTATTTCTCTCAATGATGATTTGCAATAGAAATAATGATAAATTTTTTCGATGTAGAATCTGGTCATTCGAACAAATTTGGTCGTCTCCCGCTATGTAATACATGGGCACACTGTAGAAATTCTTCATTAGTCACAAATTCTCTGGTGCTATTATGGTCCGAGGTATTCCTGAAAATGACTCAGCTAGTTGTATTGTCACTGAGAGAATTCGTTAAAGGATTGTATTAAAAAAAATTTTATGCCTACGCGTGTGTTTTCTAAATAATGGAAAGGAGGTCGTAAGTTTGAATTACACCTACATCATGTGTATTTCCATATATGGAAATAAAAACACGCATGAGTCCCATGAGGGGTACATAAAGAAGGGAAACAAATATTGTACACAACGACTGTGTCTTACAGAGATTCGGAGGTCTCTGCGATATGTATTTCCCAGTAAGCATGTTATTCCTCCCCTGTTATTGAAGTCCTTTTCTGAATAACTTTAAATTTTCAAACGGTGCTTATACGAACAATTCCTAATGAAGTAATCTTCAGGACAGAGAAATTATTTTAACGGGCAGAAATAAACCTCAAGTTGGCCGAGAGCAAGACTTGCAAAGCGAGAATTATATGCATTTCACTATAATTCTCGAAAAAAAAAAAAAAAATTTAATCATCTATCGCTGAGTCGGTGGGGGCGGGGCAACGACCTGAGTGTCTCGCCCTCACCCTGGCTACGCCCATATTGACCGATTATACTGAAAGATTTAAAAAAAAAAAAACTTAAAAAAAAACGATGAGAAGCTTGTCTAAACAATTTGTTGACTCAAAGAATACCCATGACAGAACTAGCATAGACTCGTTGTTGAATAAGAAAGGATACCTGGTGCAGTTCATCATTAGTCTGTGAAATTAATAATATGGAAGCATAGAAAATGGAGGAACCTGGCAATGTTTGTCAAAGTTATAGCTAAAAATAGATTTTAAGCAAAAGTGTTATGCCTTGACAAATGTTCAATGCTGATGGGATGCACATAGTAAAAGTGGCATATAGTACAAAACTGTCATATGCAAGATTAAGCAATGACTGATGTTTATAGCTTAGTATACTGATCGGTTATAATATGTGAAATTTTATTAGATTAAGCAATGACTGGTATTTATAGATTATCGTACTGGCAGATTACAGCAGAAAACTTACAGGAACATAAAAAAAATGGTGCGGATTATAAGATGATTAGAAGGAAATGACTACCAACAACAACAGTATACAAAATTCTGGAAATTGAAACAATAGTTATTGCCAAAGAGAGAAATTAAGAGGAGGAAAAAATTTGTCGACAGATCGAGTCAGGAGCAAAAGCACAGTCGTCATGGTAATAATTCTAGAACACCTGGCTGAGAAAATCTAACTTTGTTATCCATTTACATTATTTACATAGAAATTTTTTTATTATTTGTTTAAGTAAACACCTTTTGCCACTTTGATGTTGTTGGTTTTATAGTTATACCTCCGTCAAATTATCTTGAAACTTCAGCATTTGTTGTGTGGGTGCCCAAATCCTTCAGCTGAGCCATTAGATCATAATCTGGAACATGGGAAAATAAGGACTTTTACATTGCAAATTTCTTAAGTAACCATTCGGTATGTAACAAATCCACAAGTTTATATTAAAACCTACTTCATCTACCTCAAAGGAAATTACTTTGACTGTGTTGGGTAGTTTATTTCACAGTATTTCTACGGGCAGCAATTTATTCCTTATACACAGTTTATTAAAGGAAGGTCAATTAGGCTATTAAAATGTGAGACCCAATCCTGAGTCCCGTCTCTCTCTCTCTCTCTCTCTCTCTCTCTCTCTCTCTCTCTCTCTCTCTCTCTCTCTCTCTCTCTCTCTCTCTCTCTCTGATCTTCCTAACTATTTTTCGCTCTTATTAATTCGTCATCGCTTTGTTGATCGGGTTAATTCAACATGTTCATAAATCTACTTCAGTTAGGATTACATTAGTTAGTTTAACTTAATAAAGAGAATGGCTGGAGTCTCTTTCTTTAATTTTAGGTTGGTGTATTCATTTTTCCATTTTATGTCTTATATCTAGTATTCCTCCTATTCCTGTTATTGGATAAAACTCGGTGTTGCCAAACGTTCCAGCTTCCATATTCCATTCAGGTCTTTAACGTCATTCAACCTCCGTTGTTCTCTAATAATAGCTTTGCAAACCTATTCTGGCATTTCAGCTTTACACAAGCCCCTACGAAAAATGGTTGTAGGTATTGTCATATTAATTGGTTATTCTTAAATACGAATAGAAATCCAATATATATATATATATATATATATATATATATATATATATATATATATATATATATATATATATATATACATATATGCGTGTGTGTGTATATATATACTCGTATATATATATATATATATATATATATATATATATATATATATATATATATATATATATATATATATATATATATATATGTGTGTGTGTGTGTGTGTGTGTATGTATGTATGTATGTATGTATGTATGTATGTATGTATGTATGTATGTATGTATGTATGTATGTAAATTCATAAAACAACATTGGAGAGAGGTATATAAAAAGGCTGTAGCGCTATGGATAGTAGCACGATTGTCAGTCAGGTTCTTGAAATATATGCCATCAGCCCATATATCTTCCTTGATACTTTTGTAAAATCGTGATAGATTTTATTTTTATTGTTGAGGGAAATCTTCTCTGTTCTACCAGATTCTACAAGAGTAAGAGCACACGAGTGCCATAAAGGTTAAGCTTTGTGTAGTAACAGGAATACAACATTCTCCTCGGAAACACCGTCAGGGACATTTCAGAGGAAAACTAAGTTCTTTTTCCCGGAGGTGTTGTAGACAGCCGAAGAAAAGGCCGGGAAAAACGTAAAAAAAAAAAAAAAAAAAAAAAAAAAAAAAATAGGTACAATGAACAACAGAAAAATGGCTCAATTCCTTCAACGAATAAACATGTTATCCTGGAAGAAAGGATGAAAAGAATGTTCTCAGTAGAGTGTGTAGATTACATAGATTTTTTATTTTTATTTTTTAATCCTATTTTTTCCTGTAGTTCACAGAATGGAAACGGCTGCGAGGATATGTTTTTATGAGAAGTCAACACCTTTTATTACTCTTTTGCTAAGGGTTTTGATATTATATATATCTTTTGGAGGTGTAATATTCGTTATGTCTTTCTTATTCAAAATCTAGATTTCTTTCAGTTCTGAATAAATTTAACCTTTATGATCAAAAAGTAGAAAATATAAGCAAATAAAGTTACCTAGCTGAATGGGGATTAATGGTATATGTGAATAATTAATGGAAAAGGTTTCGTTAATAAGGAGCCTTTCTATCGTAGATGTATTAAATGATATTCTGATGCCCTGTAACTGTTTAGGAGAAGATGCTTCCGAATTTCAGTTAAATGAGAAAAAAATAAAATAGTTTTTAAGACTCAACATTCAGTAAGTGCACCAGTAATTATGAAAAAATATTACATTATCATATTAGGCCTTTAGATGAAAACTACAAAGTGGATTAAATTTTAACGTAAATTTTCCTCATATTAATGGTGAAAATCTAATATTCCAGTCGTCTCATATTTGTGGAATACTGGGTAAGCTGTACTACCTGGAGCAGCATTAATGCAATACCATTTCCAAAATCATTCCTTTATGACTGAGTGTGCAGAACTGCGGAGTTTTGAGATTATCTTGAATTAAATTATTTTATGAAAAAATGGCTAGAACGATATAGTAGGAATATAAAAATATTAATCAATTTTCTGAAGATTGTATCGTTGACAATTTACAATGTGCCTTGAATTATCACTGACAAATTACTTACGAAATTTAGTTTAAGGAAAAATATGGAGCAATATGTAACAGCGCATAACCCTCTCTGTTCTGATTCCTTTGCCTTTGTTTAATATAAACGATTTTTTTAGGTTTTCTATAATTTCAATAATTTCTTTTTAATCATATTCAGGAAATTTCTTCATATCAACAAGAAATATTAACAACAAAGTATTAGCAGGTTAGGATCTCGTAATCTGTCTTTTATCGACTCACACATCCACGTTTCAATATCTTGTTTTTGCACATGAGGAAATGAATGAAAGTTAAGAGAGGATATACATTCGCAAAATAAGATAGGAATGGTTCGTGAAGTCAACTGTAAAATGGAATTCCAAAGAGAGTCAGAGACCATAAAAGTAGGAATAACTTATCTGAAGTAGTCTGCGACTGAGTTAATCTTGTAATATTTTGAATACGACATTAAGTGCATATTGCCAGTGCAGTGCAATGCTTAACGGTGGGTGAAATGTAGGAACTGTACAAGAAGAAACAAGACGATCCAAAATTAGTTGAAAGGGAAAAGGAAAGGAAAGAAAAAGTATCATCACAGAAAGCAATCATATTTCTGAATACGGCTGAAAAATGAATTGCTGATCAATAACGCATAAAGCAGAATTACTTTTATTTTAGCAGCACTTTAAAACCCGAACAGGAATTTTATGAGCCGCTTGCTATTCCTATCTCCTCGAAGATAGAAAGTATGTTAGAAAAAATATTGTAAGGATAGTTTTATAGGTTCGCCTTTAACCAATACAGGAAGCAAGACTGCTACCAAATAATTAAGTTTATTTAACCAAAATAGTAAAATGTATTTTCGCATTTATAAATAACATCATACAGTTATCACACACAAAATAGGCTACTTTTCAGTACCCGAGTGAATGTTTGACAATCAATCCGTGGTGGAGAAAGGACAGTACCTGGGTAGAATGTAGGTTCTGTAGTATGTGGGCACAAGAGGAATGTGGGTTTTAATACAGTGAACATTCGAATCATAAATGAAAGTGAATCGGACCTGCTGTGTGCGTTAATGATTGGATAATGTGATGGATCACTTGCAATATGAGCTTGAATCATTGGGGAGGAATTCTAGGCAGAAATAAAGGCAGATGGTTGATCATATTACCTTAAAGATGGATGAAGTGAAAGATTAGTTCATAGGTAAGATGAGAGAGGTATTCACCGCTGAAACATCGAGTTTTTTTGTAAGCCAATGCTGTAATCAAGGCGTTGAAGATAAAAGAAAGACAGTTGAGGCTTTGGGAGGAATTCAAGTGTCTGGTAGCAGATTTGCAAAAAAAAATAAATAAATAAATAAACAAATAAATAATAATAATAATAATAATAATAATAATAATAATAATAATAATAATAATAATAATAATAATAATAATAATAATAATAATAATAATAATAATTCTGAGACACGGTCCTGCGTGTACCATTGCCAATCTTGGCAACGTAACTATAACAAATGTGAAGAATCTTTCCTGACTCCAAAAAATTGATATCTGTAGTATGTCGAAAATATCGATAACAAAATTTCAGGTATTGTTGATAATCAAATGGCCATGAAATGTGATCAAGTCATATGAAACATAATTCATAAAAATCGTGATAAATTATATATG
>JANJGK010000713.1:77500-80000 GCA_039081455.1 Macrobrachium rosenbergii
GAAAATTATAAATATGCATATTACTGGAAGAAAAAATATTCTTCGCAACTATTTTCAAATGAGCGAGACCAGTGACCCAATATATAACATTCTTCTCCTTAACATTTTCTAATGAAATAAGAATTACAACACACTTTAAAAATAACTTTAGATTTTCATGAATTAGTTGGATGTCTTAGGGGTTCGTAGGTTATGGAATTCTCAGGATCCAAGATTTTTCTGACAACCAGATTTTCTGACGTTAAATTGTGAGTTGTTGCAGTAATCCCTGGTTCTTATTCAAGGATGTGTTCAAGAACTCCCGCATAGATAAAGAAACAGTAGCACACATTTGCTCTGTAAAGGCATTCCTTCCCGGTGTTGGCGTCATAATATTTATATATTTCGCCCCATATTCTACCACGCACAATTTCTGTTTACAGCTATTATATATATATATATATATATATATATATATATATATATATATATATATATATATATATATATATATATATATATATATATATATATATATATATATATATATATATATATATATATATATAAGATCATAGACTTTATTGGCCGAAGTGCTTCTCGAATATTCAACATTCTTGCTTAAAATTTCCATAGATGGAAATCATTTCGGATTTTTGCTTTTAAAAACAAATGCTACTGGTGAACTACGGTCACCTCACGTCAGCCTCGCAAATATTCTCTGAGCGCCTCTTATTCAAATACGATACAAAAATGGCCGCTGCATAAATGTAAACAGAATTACTAAGCACCCAGACACTTAAATGGTTGTGCAGTAGCATTTTTTTTTCTTTTTTTTTCATTGGTATACCTGATATAGAAGAGTGAGCTGAATTTTAAGAACCCTAGCGAAGAGTTCGAATAGAAAATTAGCTTTTACTTTACAGCATACAAAATAGCAGCTCAGTGTTATGGGAACGAAAAATGGAAAGAACGCTACACTTATTTTTTTCCACATCAAAATCCATCAGCCTGAAACACTTCCACAAAGCATTTTGTCTACGTGTGTATAAAACCGCGCGCTTTTATTTTTTTATTTACTTTCTTTCCATCATTTTAAAAAGTAAAGCAATGTAGCATTAAATCTATTTTGGTGAAGAAAAACATCGTTGGTTATCAGTATTTTGTGTTCCGTGTTTGAACGCCACTGATCATTAATTTTCTCTTTATAGATTAATTTTCCAGTTTTCTGACTCTACCGCCTTTGTGATTGTGTGTGCGTGTGTGTGTGTGTGTGTGTGCGCGCGCGCGTGCGTGTGGGTGTGTTGTGTGTGTAACATAGACATATATTTTTTTTCGAAGTGTAAGCATTACTATGATTTAGGATAAGTAACAGACATTCAACTTGGAGAGTAGTACTCCATGGAAAGGATTAATAATTCTGATAAATTTACCAAAAACTATGACATACAAGTGACGACATTTCAGCTGTATTAATGGAGTATGCATACCAAATAAAAAGTCCTCGTATATTTTAAAGTTTTAGCTAAGGCACCATTGCTTCCCATAACCAATCACCTCTTGCCAAATCATAATGCATATCCTTCGTGAATATTTTGTAAAAAATTAATGGTAGCTTTTTGCGTAACCGCTAGGATGCATCCCCGCAGCAGTAAAACGTGTCATAAATATTGCCGGAAACTTATTGCAAAGAGGCTGAAAACTAGTCAGCGACCTTAAGTAAGGAAACAATCTTTAGCCAATAATGGATAAACGAATAAAACACTGTTTTGGGCTACCAATCAATCATTAACTTGTATTCAACCTGTTTGTGATGTGCGTGCAATAAGTTACTGACATGTGTTTAATACACGTTGTGCTGTAGTGTGGACGCACTCTTAATTAACAAACACAGGGACAAACAAACAAATATACAATGAACTTTGCTTAACCATCTTGTTGGGGTTGTTTTCAAGGAAAATAGCTTTCTAAAGAATACCGAACAGACAGGACAACGATAAGTGCACTTGGATCTGTTGTTTAAGTTTACTGTAATATCACCGACTCATGGATAGACTTCTCGATCCTATTTAGCTGAATAGTTCTTCCAATGTACTATTGCTATGGCCTTTCGTTATTGTTTGCCCTATTCCAGTAACTTTGCTTCTTTATCTGTCGACTGAGGTTCTCTAACAATTTTTTTCTGAGGAAAAAATTGTTTGTCGATCATCTGAAGATACAAAAAAATCTCGCTGACTTTCTCACGTAGAAGCGAAGCCTTAAGAGGCCTTTTCTTGGAACAAGGAAGAGAGTAGCTACACGGCTTCTCCCTTGCACAATACAACTATATCATTCTAAAGTCGCTATCCTTATACAGTCTGTGGGACATGGGAGATATAAAATTTGTAAAAAATGAAAAGAAACCCTTTCAAAAGGAAAAGAGGCATTAGATGTGAACTTGCTCTACTATGTCAATTAACCAACCCTCGTGCGCTTGTGGACTTTCTCCCTAATTCATCATTTGTATATGATCACTGCCATT
>JANJGK010000713.1:82500-307500 GCA_039081455.1 Macrobrachium rosenbergii
TTGTATTTATTAGCAATACACGCACACACACACACACACACACACGCACACGCACACATACGCATATATACATAAATGCATTTTTACTGTGTGTATATGTATATATATATATATATATATATATATATATATATATATATATATATATATATATATATATATATATATTACTAAAAGGACCTCATTCAAACTGGATGGTATTTAATAGAATTTTTATTCAAAAAGTTAAAAGCTTTCTTGGACAAACAGTCCACATTATCAAGTATCCGTACAATGAGCAGACACGTAGTCCAGCTGTATTTATATCTGTGTGCTGTGTACTTTTAATCCTATAATCGCCTAGCTCTTCCTGTGTGACCTCCACCCCCTCTTGACCTTGGTCTTTCTCTGATCCCTCCTCCCAGGTGACCGTTTTCCGTGCATTCTCTTACCATGGCGAAACTGGCAAATCATGTAAAGAGCGAAGCAAACAACATCTGCAGAACATAAGGCATTATAATCAGACGTCGGCAGTTGCCAATCACTGTTGGGAAAATGATCACAGAATAGACTGGGAAAATATGAGTTTTCTGTATAGGAACACCAACAAAACATCTAGACTGGTTGTAGAGAACGCCTTCATAACTTGCGCCAACAACACGATGGCAGGGAACACCGGAAACAGCTTTGAAGACAGCATATCTAGGAAAATCGTATACTCCACAGTAGCAAGGAAACGAAGAAAAAATGTAAGAGAACGCACGGAAAACGGTCACCTGGGAGGAGGGATCAGAGAAAGACCAAGGTCAAGAGGGGGTGGAGGTCACACAGGAAGAGCTAGGCGATTATAGGATTAAAAGTACCCAGCACACAGATATAAATACAGCCGGACTATGCGTCTGCTCATTGTACGGATACTTGATAATGTGGACTGTTTGTCCAAGAAAGCTTGTAACTTTTTGAATAAAAACTCTATTAGATACCATCCAGTTTGAATGAGGTCCTTTTAGTAATTCTACTAATGCACAGAACAATTGTGTATGTGATAAAGTTAATATATATATATATATATATATATATATATATATATATATATATATATATATATATATATATATATATATATATATATATATTCTTTGTATTGGCAAACATATCCAAAAAAGCGCGAAGAATTCAAGAAGTTAAGAGGGCATTGTAGCTATTACATTACATATGTATCTGGTAAAAAGTGACCAGTAGATTCTACATAAATATTTCAACCTAAAAAGCAATAAAAGTCGATTGCCCACTTGGCTACGATGGTGAGGATGGATCTATTCCAGCTCCAATAAATATATCTGAAAATGACAGGTATATGTATGTACGAGAGGCGATGAACGTATCATTGTCATGGTCAGATCGGCAACGTGGCCTCTTCGAGATTATGGGACGAGGGTTCGTTTCCCGCTACCGGACATCATAACTGCTTAAACTTTCTTGCACTTGGATATATATATATATATATATATATATATATATATATATATATATATATATATATATATATATATATATATATATAATCCTTTCCTTTTTAGAGAGTTTTGTTCATGATGGGGATTTCAAGAAGACTTTTGAAATGTAGCTTGTAGCCCCTTACTCGTCGTCATCTTGGTTGTAACCCACGAGATTCTAAAAGCCATCAGGTAATTTTATAATCACAAATATTAAGCCGAAAATATCTTTTAAACACCGCATTCCCCATACCGTGGGGATAACTTTCACCTTTGGAGTGCTTCTGCGCCGGCCAGCATGCGAACTATTAGAAATAATAGAAACTGCAGGCAGTTCCTTCGATCACCGAAGATCTGTTAATTACCCGAGAGTATGTGACACTCTGTCATTTTTATTTAAGCCTTTCCTGTGTCTTAGCTGACACACACACACACACACACACACACACACACACACACACACACACACACACACACATATATATATATATATATATATATATATATATATATATATATATATATATATATATATATATATAATGACTTGTGACTAGAAAAAAAGCAGGGGAATTAGAACAATTCTGAATCATGGGAACAAGGGTGAATTGTCTTCAAACTAAAGTCCCGATCTCCATCAGTCTGAGACCGTGATGAGCATTGATACAGCTTACTAAGAAAAACACTTGATTTCTCACGAAGAAATGTGGTAAGTTTTCAGTGACAGCAGAAATGATCTACACAAAGGAAAAATAATCAAAGCGTAAATCAGGTAATAATGAAAAGATCTCAATAGGGTTTTGATAACTTTTTAACAACAAAGGGCATAGCCTATACTGTGCACGAATACACAACAAAACGTGACACTGCTAATTGTTGTTAATAGAGAACCATAATGTGCATGTTACAAAAAACAAATAGGTTAAATAGTTAGCACAGACCCTGCCTTCCCATTAAATGAATGCCACTTGTTGCACCTGGTAATAGATGAGCCAGTTCAAAAAACACAGGCATATAGAACCACTAAGTCATTTCCTGCCAAAAACTGACGCCTAATATTTTCCTATAAGAAAGCTTATTAGCTCTAGAGTTCCGTGACTCAATCTATTGGCTTTCAGATTGCGATCAAACTTTTGTTCATGAATTCCCTTTACCAAGTTTTGATATTTTTTTTGGTTCCCCGTCTAAGCACTGCGACAATCTTTTGTATTACCATCGTCCAGTTTCAGAGTTAAGAGGGCTATAACATCAACAAGGATTTCTTTCCAAATCTACCCACAGTACAGAATAAACTAGTTTTACGACAAAAAAAAAAAAAAAATTATAACACCCCATTCGCCAACCAAGAATTTGAACAGGAACAACGTCATCTGCAGAATCTAGTTACCTAAAGTGTGATTTTTTCTCATCTTTCTAAATGGCTCTTGCATCCGCTAGGCCTACATGAGGGAGCCATACATAGTCATACAGGCATGCCCACAACCGCACCCAAATCTGCCTAAAATTAATATATGCTAAAGAAATCATCGGCTCATCAACCAAACATCATCGTCTGGGTTATATCTAGACGGGAAATGAATAAATATTGACTTTGAAATTCATGTTTCTTATTTTTTAACCCTGAAAACAGGATCTTCTGCGAGCACCAAAAAATGTTATCAGTTACTATTTATATATTTTTAATAGGGCTGCTGTAGGAGCAAGAACGGATGCTGTCTTCATATAAAGCAGCTGAATGTAAACAACAAGATTTTGTTTTATAGTTGACTCTTGACTGTTGAATAATGGAATTAGTATCAGTATAGCGATTTATTTGTGAGGAAAAGAAGCCTAAAATATAATACGAAAATCCGATGAAACCGTAAAATGTGTTGCATTACAAGTATATTCAAGTTATGAATACGTATTCCTGTTATAAAATCGCTGAAATAGCATTTACACGATATTAATTACTATTCATTCAGACGTTATTGCATACGGTAATTGTGCTTTCCTTTTAGTTTTGTTTCCCTTTCAGAATGTCGTCTACTTTCCGTTTAGCTGTCAAAATTGTAGGCTACAACATAATCTAAACTGAAAAAATATTGCGTAGTTTGCTTTCAGATTAGAGACGATCTCTTTCATAAAAACAATTACTGGGTAAAATTTTTTGTTTATTGTTTTATCAGTCAGTTGTTTTCCGAACTTGTAGAGTAAAAAATAAAATTTTATGCATATAATTAATTGTTTTCCTAAAACGCTATATCTGTAAGCATAATGAAAAGGGTTTTCAATTAAAAATTCTCTTTGTTGATATATGCATCCCACTGAATCTCGTGTGTAAATATTTCGACTGATTATGTATGGTATTTGTAAGAGTTCACTTTCAATTCTGTGAAATGAATTAAAATTTACGAAAAAAATTAACAAATAGTTTGTCAGTACATTATTGGAACCCAAGACTGCTGAATGAGTCACGTGACACGGACGTCTCCAGCAGTTGTTTTCGTCTTAGTTCTGTCAAAATTGCAGTGATTTCTTAAATTCACCCGCCTTTATGAGCTTCCTCGTATGTAAACGTACAATGTAAGTTAGTTTGAATCGTTTCACATGAGTTAAGTATTTTGCTGCATACATAATTGGCAAGAGGCAACACTTGCGATAATACCTTGTTACCTTAGGCTAGTCATCGATCAGTTTATTTTAGCCTATGCTGCAGAACACCCAAATACATATTGACTGTTTTAGGTAGCTCACCATAAATCTTGAACATTTAGATTCCCCCTTATCCCCGTGTGTCATAGTCTGAGTGTGGTGGGCCAAAGTGGAATCACGGGACATTGGAGTAAGCGTAAACCAAAAACAAGTAGCCTGTATTTGACCTAGACCTATAGAAATTGTAAAGTAAAAAAAAAAAAAAAAAAGTTTAAAAACTGCAAACTAATCAAAATATTTACTGGATTTTTTAACATTCATATCCATAGGGTTGATACTAAACATTGTATTAGAGCCAGCAGGCCTGACAATAAAGTAAAACTTGCCAGATATACATACTAAACTGGTTATATTGTGTTTTATGCATATTGAACCAGTGATATTGGTGCAACCACTCGTGTTTGTGAATTTTTGACCATCCTGCACAATCGAGGGATTTCAGTAGGAACTAGGTATTTTGGGTTGGAAGCAGAGCAAAAGTAAGGGAGCTGTATACTTGAAAATATCAAGAAATGCTTAATTCATAAGGTAGGCAGCTGAAAAATATACTAAATGCACGATGTGGCAAGGGAAATAACACGAATCCATCCTAATTTAACCTGCAATGTCAGGCCTACTTGACAGTAGACTGATTCCCCAGCCTTACCTAACTGTGAGGGCTGTAAAAAATGAGATACATCCAATTCTGACATTCGATTACTGAGCCCAGTACCCGTTCCTACTTCAACGATAGACAAAACTCCTACCTAGCCTGACTTAAGAATACAGTAATGTAAATGATACCCTTAACCAAAGTGCCCATTTGCCAGCCTTAACAGGTGTAATTTACCTTAATTTGTTGATAATGGCCTGCTCTTGAATACTCTATCAGTAAAGGAGCTATAATTATTAACATTAGCTCACAACTGTCACCCAGATTTTACAAAACAAGTAGTCAGCTGGATATAGCAGTCTGATTATATTTGTAAAGTGACTGAAGGATATGTCAATCTCATTTTTAGACTTGTGCCATTATATGTAGAGGATATGGTTGATTGTAACAGTTATCCTTGTGACTATTATTAGCAAGTGAACGAGATAAATTTATTTTGTCAGTGTTCTTGTTTCCATCGATATGCTTAGTACCAGAATTCATTCATTCTTAAAACATTCTCAGATTTCTTCTATTAAATATATATATAAAAAAATAGATGGCAATCATAACACCATGTAAAATGGTGTGGCCATGAATGAGGGCAACAGCATGTAAAGAGATGAAATTAGAGTCTGTTGAAATGACAACAAACACCTAATGGATAAATTTTGTGATAGAATTGATACCAATCAACAGAGCTACTTCCCTTTATCTAAAATACAGATTATTGTGTGTGTTTTTTACTTTACATTGGCATTATACAATATTGGGCATTAAGTGAATTGCTCGTAAGTAAAAAATGACCACTGTTCCCTACTGCCATGTGCTAGAAAGATAGGAATTGCTAAAGTTTTTTTTATCCAGTCAAAGCCCCTCACCAGTAAATGTTACTATAGAGGATAATACTCGTAGACTTAAATAAAGGGATGCATGTCTTGCCTGCTTCCCCATTTAGAAAATGGTTAGGTCCTCTGCTGCTTCTCTACGATCTGCTACTCCAAATGAACTTCTCATCAATTCAGGGTGTTAGATTTGATAGGATTGAGTCGTTTTTTATGTTCACTTGGCGCCAGTTCTAGCACAAGAGTTCATTCTCCTATAGGAGTGCTCAGGTAAGAATAGGATGAGTCTCCTGATGTTTTTCTCTCTTTAATTTTACCGTATTGGATCAACTTGGTAGCAGGGATGCTTCATCTCTTTCTGGTAGTATTTGAGCATGCTTAAGCTACCTTGTTGTGGAAAGTTCCCTTTTGTTTTGATCAGTGTTGCTGCAGTCCCCTGTAGCTAAGGATTGCTCGTGGTTTAAGGTTAGTATAAGTATCAGTTAGGTTCTAGTAAGAGGCGTAGGCTATCTTCGGCTTTCCCGTGTATTGTGGATTTTTCGGCCAGGGCGATAATGCACTTTGCAGTTTCGATTCACCAGTAGCATGCAACTAGCTTGAATTTGTGCATTTTGCTGCAATGCTGCATTGTTGCACATGCATGTCTGTAGCTTACCCATACACCTATCACTCGCACACCTATGACTTCTATGCTTATTGCATGTGCACCCATGGCTTGCACGCTTATTGCGTTCATGCTCATGGTAAGAGAATTACAAGTGCTGTGGAATGCTGGCTTCTGCATTGATGATACTAGTCTTTTGTTCCTGACCTAGGCTGAGAGAAAAAATATCTATTTTGAGGCTCTTCCCTTCTCAAGGTTGTTAAGTGCAGGCTGGACCTTACTTAAAAGCAACGGTTTTGACAGTTTTATGCCATATAAGGGCAATAAAGTTTACTCAAATAGAGTAAGCTTGTTTTATGTTCAAGAAGGAGCGAACACTATTAATGTCTAAATGCTCTGCCCCTTTTCCATTATTTGGTCAAATTAACACACAACCTCATCCTGAGTTATTACCTTACTGGAGGTAATTATTCATTATGAAAATTTTAGCATATACACTCATTCACTCAGATATGAAATAGCAATGGAAGGAGCTCAACATTCAGAGGTTGGGTGTGGACAGTGGGCTGTGAGAATCCCCTGTTATGGACTTGTTTGAGACTAAGGGGAGTCGTCTTTTTGCTAATTTTTTGTTTACTATTACAAGGTCCTCTAGCTTGAGCAGGGACACCAAGCTGTTTCCTGGTTAGGTCTAGACTGTAATGCCTTTCCTACTTATGCTAGGTTTCAGGAAGTCATCAGTGTATTAGGTAACTTTGTAAGCTGTCTCTTGGCATTGATTACACCAGGTGACTGGGGAAGGCAGGGTGTCCAGTTTCTTTCCATGGTGGATGCAAGCAAATGAGAGATGAAAGGTTTTATCACAAGCCCACAAGCTGCAGATAACTGCATATTATGGTGCATGGTTCTGGTGAGCTCAAGGCAGGATCTCGCAGTAACGCCCTTATCAGTGCTGGGAGAGAATCTACTAATCGATTCAGCCAACACCAGTGGTCAGGGTGTAATTCATGATCCCACATTAAGGGGTATATTGCAATACACTCCCTGAACACCTGAATTAGCCCTTAATCCCACTAGCCCGAACAACTCTCAACTACCCATCCCACTATAGTGGGAATTTTAACAGCCAGCATTACCAACGCTGCAGGTAAAATCTTGTCACTTGAGCTACCATAACAAACGGTTGGCATCGCTGACACAGTTGTGCGCCGACACGCCCCATTTTTGTCAATTGCTTTTTGTTCACGCTGCTGGAAGGTTGTTTCCTTCTGCAGTGCGAGGTTTTAATCCTATTGCCCGACTTCTCTTTGTATTTTGGACTTGTGGTAAAGACCTGGATTGTATTTAACGGTTTTTCTCCTGGATTTTCTGGATATCTTCGACGTGGAACGCCTTTTGGATTTGGACTCACCGGTTCCCGGTCTCGGTTGTGCGTCACAGACTTTTCACCTTCTACTACCGTGCCATCGGCTTCGACGTCGGCCTTGACTGCCTACGACGGTGGACGCTGACGCTCATCTCTTCTTCCTGCATAGATGGATGAGTACCTTGAGACACAATACACATTCTGTCAGGTATGTAGGAAGGTTAAATGTGATGTCCAGACTCATTGCGATGAATGCTCCCTTTGGAAGTCACAAGAGAGGGATGATTACATTCGTCATTGCAAGTCTTTGGCTAGTAACGGCGGCAGATGTCGGTCAGATTCTCATTGCCTCAAGTGTTTCAGACTTCTGCTACAGATCAGTGGATGGATTTAGCGAGTTCAATGGTAGTCAAACAGAGGATAGGATTGCAATTAGTAAGGAAAATTCAACAGCTAGTCTTCTTCAACATTTCTCAGATATGGATAATAGTAGTATTAGGATGTCTAATTCTTCTTCCTTTTCAGCTCCCCTGCCTGTTCGAGAACCAGCCCTAACGGGTGCTGAGGGTAATGGCAGAACCACAAGCCTCCAAGTGGGTAGGGTCTGCCGGCCCCCTCGGCATGGAGCAGGCAGTGAAGGATTCCCTCCCCCAACCCCCTTGTAATATTGATAAATTTAATGTTGATAATGTTAAGATCAAGATCTAGGTGTGATAAAGGAGGATAGGTTTGGGTTTGGTAGTGAGGAGAAGGTATTAACAGTGCAGTGTCGTTCTCCTGAATGGGTTCTGGTTTCGGGTTCGAGTGGTTTTTGTGCTCTGACAAGAGTTTCTTCATCTCTTCTTTCGATCTGGCTCAGTCTCAAGTCAATGTTTCAGTTACATTGGGGCAGAATCCTTCTGCTTTTGCTTCTAACTCACTTCCTACTGTTTTCTAAATCTCCTACTGTAGTTTCCCCCTTCCCTGTATTTTCTACTCTTCCATCTAGTAAGGCGGTTTATGGTGTGTCATTTCGGCTTCTAAAGTACTTTGCAGGACCTGCAATTGGATGTGGCAGGTTACAAGACAGATGGCGTTTTTTTTTTTTTCGACGGGTATAGACCTATGGCGAGAGGTTATATTTTTTCTCGAGTGTTTTCTCTAACATTGGAGAGTATGTGACACAGTAGTGTCCAGAATTCATGTCGGATATGTTTTCAGGATTATTGAGGGGGCCAGATTCAGTGTAACTTTTTTCCTTTTTGTTCTAAGTTTTCTTCTTTGTTATCTGTAGCTTCATCTTTTGCTCCCACATTCTCTGTTACTCCCTTCTCAGTCTCCTCTTCAGCCTTTTCTTCTTCTGCTCTGGTCTTTCCTGCGGCTTCCGCATCTTCCATTTTCCCTCCTTTGATTTTGGTTTTCCTCCTCTCAGGTAACTTCTTTTTATGCGTCTGCTATTCCTATGCCTCCCGCCTTTTCCTTCCTTAGTACAGTCTTCTCCGTTAGGAGGAGCTCCCGGACAGGCGAAAACCCAGTTTCGGCAGATTTTGGCCGCAGAGGTCTCTTGTGCCATCCCTTCGGGTGTGCGCAACCCCTTGCTTCCGCTTCATGCGGCTGTTCCGATAGTATCAGGTATTTCACAAGGTTTTCCCGTCGATTCCAGTTCGGGTTTGTGCTCCATGGTTTTGGCAGGGCGTGCGGTACCTTCTTCGAGCGGTCCGCGGCTTTCGCCGCCTGCATTTTCCACAGCAGTAACTCAGGCTAGCTTCTACCTCTTTCATTCTTCCTCCTTCACCTTCTTCTGTCCCTCTGCAGTGGTTTCGTTTACGCATCCTCCCCCAAGATTTAACAATGTGGGTTTGGCTACTGTCACTCGTCTTCCCCTTGGTAATAATGGGGAATCGGATCCGGGTTTTTATTGGTTTAGCCTTCTCTTCCCGGCGGGTCCAACAATGCGGATTCAGCTCCGGGTACCAGATTAGGTGCGGGTGCGCAGCATTCTGGTTAGGTTGGTCCGATTGCAGACCCTTCATCATTGTCCGGGGCTTCGTCCAGTGCCTCCTCCTTTGTCGGCCTTCGACCATTCGGACATTGCGGAACAGGATTCTTATCCGTAGGTGCAGGAGATTCTGGCGGACTTAGAATGTCCTCTTGCCAGTAGTAATGATTACAGACACAGGCTTGAGTATGTTACTTCTTCGTACCCTCAAGCAAAAGCTCCAGACCTCCTGATTTTGAGTTTTTTTTTTTTATGACACTAAGCCATGTTGGCTGGTTTGGTTCAGTCGGGTTAGCCAGGCTTTGGAGGAGGCGGATGTTCGCTTAGCATCGGTAGTTGCTTCTAATAGATAGCACTCTTCTCTTCTCTCCCCGAGTAGGACAATTTACGCAGTTCGAGGTAATCCTTCGGCAGGTGTCAGGTTGGCCCTCAGCAAATTGGTTAAGGCTATCCTGTTTAAGTCTCCGGCATTGTTTCAGCTCGTAGGGACTTCTCTTAGGGAAGCAGGTGCTTGGGGTATGTGTTGCTCTATCAGACTGAGGCTCTTGCGCACTCTTTCTGGATGCGGTCAAGTTATTGTAATGCTGGTTCTAAAGAGTGGCGGCTATGTCCCTTCGGATCCGTGGCTGTTGGCAACCTAATAAATTTATCTCGAGGGGTCTGGCTCACCAGGCGAAAGCTTTGGCTTCGTCTACGACGTTTGGAGCAGGAAAGTCAAAATTTCTATCTTGGTCATCTTCCCCCCTCAGTATCCGGACGTTCATAAGAGGGATTGCTTAGAACACCATTAGACTTAGCTAATTCTTGTTCAAGGATGATGATGTAGCCAGTATGACGAACATGGTTTCTTCTAACTCATGTCTCCGGTGTTGGCAATCATGCATCGTCGAGGATACAGTGTGTTGAAGTATCTAGACGATTGTTTGACTGGCCTCCTCTCTAGAGGAACTAGTAAGAGCGAGGGAATTCTATGGAATTCTTAACATATTCAGGTAAGCAGATTCTCTCTCTTCCTCTGAGTGTTTTCACAACCCTAGAGAGAGTCCAATCGGTCCTTCACAGATAGAAGGGTTCCCGTCCAGCAGGGAATGGCCAGTACCAGCTCGGAGAAGCCTCTTAGGGAGAATCTCTCTCTCTCTCTCTCTCTCTCTCTCAATTTCAGGGTCTCGTGTCCGGATGCGCTCTCTCTTCAGGTATGTCTCAGGAATCGCTGGGACTTCCACAACGAGAACTCAGTTATAGTTGGGAGCGATTCTTGCCTGTTGGATCGTTTGTGGTAGTCAGAAATGCATCTGAAAGGGGAAAGGTCTATCGACTCCCCTCTTCCTGACATTGATCTGCACACAGATGCCTCAGATCAAGGTTGGTAAACAACCTTGGAGGAAACCAGGCCTCGGAAACAAGAGTAGTCAATAAATCTTCGGGAAAATCAATGCTGTAAAGGAAGCCATCAGTTGTTCTCAGTCTTAGTGCGCTACAGAGTAGTGGTTATGTTTAGCGACAGCGTAATTGCCGTGTCATATCTGAAGAACTCAGAGGGGAACAGGCTCAATAGAACTCGATACTATACTGTACTATAGCACATAGTCCTGAGAGGATGCGAAGAATGAAAGTGTCTCTTCTTCCCCAATTTATATCGGGAGTCTCAAAGTACGGGCAGATTTGCTAGGTCGCACCCATTCAGGTATTGGGGGGTAGTGTGGACTTTGACTCTGGAAGTAATATGTCAGGTTCTCCGGAAGTGGCCAGCAACTGTCGACTTATTCGCAACATGATTAAACCATCGTCTTCCGGATTATTTCTCTCTAATGGTGTCCCCATGTGAATAGTCACCAAGGTGACGTTACAAGTTGGAATCACACGCTAGTGTATGCCTTTCCTCCATCCGGCCTCATTAATCAGGTAATAGGGAAATTGCGGGAGAGTGTCAAGACGACCTTGACTCTAATAGCTCCCTGCTCGCCATAACACGCTTGTTTTCTGGAACTCCTAGAGCTCCCTACGGAAGTTCCGATGTCCCTACCAATGCGAAACTTCTTCTCAGAGACCGCATTCTTACTATTATTATCCAAACCCTCGCGTACTGGACCTAGTTGAGGGCAACTGTAGAGAGAGCCGCTAAACAGTCCGGACTCCCTAAAACTGTGCCTAAATAGTTTTCTTTTAGACTGAGTAAGTAACCCGTAACCCTTACCAGGTTCAGCTAGAAATGGTATAGAAGTTAGTGTTGTAAGGAAGGTCATTCTATCTCTAGACCTTCCATAACCAAAATAGCGGATTTTCCTTTATTCCTCCGGAAAGTCAAGAGTCTTTAGTATTCTGCTATTGCTGACTACCACTCAACGATTAGCAGTATATTTAGTTTCCACATTCCTGAAGTTTCAAGTAGTAAGATAATCGATGATTAAGTTCTTTTAAGATTGAACGTCCTGTTTTGCCGACTCGGGCCCCCTTCATGGGACTTATTGGAAGTATTTCAATATTTATCTTGCTTTCCCCTGCCTTTGAACCTATTGAAGCTATAAGGTTAAGACACTAAGAAGTTGCCTTTTCTTACGGCTTTAGCTTCAGCTAAAGGGGTGTGCGAGCTTCAGGCAGTTTCTAGGTTGGGTTCCTGTGCGAGAATGATACATATTTGTATGTCTTCCGGAATTTGCGGCGAAGACAGAGTCAGAGGTTAAAACTCTTGCCTCATTCGTTTAAAGTTCTTTATCTGCAAGTGTTCATTACTGGTGATCCAGCTGAGATATCTTTATGTCCGGTGGGAGCATTAAAGTCTATTTATCAAAGGTTGTGAAACTCCTTCCGCTTCCGCACACACTTGTCTCTGCGAATCCTTCCCGTCCGCTGTCAGAGAATGTGAATAGTTACTTTCGGAGGGACAAGATTTCCCAGGCTTCTCAGGGTTGTTCTTCATCGTCTTCAGATCTGTATTTTCCCGACCACACAGTATTCGGAGTATGTCCAATTCATCTTCCTTTTCCCAGGAATTATTTACTGCCGTCTATTCTCGAAGCAGCTACTTGGAAGTCCGTCTCAGTGTTTACTCATTTTACTTAGAGATGTTCGATTCACCTCACAGCGTTTAGCGGCGAAGTCTATTACGTAGGGTGTGTTCATTTAGCTGAGAGGGTATTAATGCTGAGGTTCGGAGGGTTATTCTCTTAGTCCACATGTAGCGGCGAAGTCTATTATCTAGGGTACATTCATTTAGCTGAGGTGGTATTTGATTAGTTTGGAGGGTTATTCTCTTAGTCCACGTTAGCTGTGAAGTCTGTTATCTAGGGGCGTTTATTTAGCTGATGCGGTATTCGCATAGTGAGGAGATTCTTAGGTTAACCTGATAGAGGAATTCCTTTTAGTCTTTAGAGTTCTTAGGCAACAGTGATAATATAATCACATGAACTTAGGTTTAGTACGTTTTAAGTATCTTAGTCTTTGATAGTTTCCCTATGAGAGTCCAAGGGGGTACTCTAGTAGGCTAGGCTATTTCATCGGCACCGAGATACTTCTTCGCTCGTCAATCGTTGGACCTTATCTGGAGGATCAGCGTCTTGGCACACTGCTTTATTTCTCTCCGTACATGAGAGGCTGTGAATAGCCACATGGGAGGTCACCGTACTCCTCCATACATGAGAGGTTCTGAAGAACCACATGGGAGGTCGAAGGACTGAGACAGTACGGACCTGACGGGCGATCAAAGTACTCTCCATCATGTCTCACCACAAAAAGCAATGATTGATAAGGTGAGTGTTTAACTAGATAGGTATCCTAGCTGAGAGTACTGACCTGACTCGATCAAAGTACTCTCCAACATGTATCTTCACTGAACCCATTGATTGATACGGTGAGTGTTTGGTTAAATGGATATCTTATGCAGAGCAGATTGGTGAGCTACCATCTCTGCAGCTGTCAAAGGGGCGTGTAATAGAGTTGATCCCTCCTCCTCTAAATGTTGTTAATCGGGCTAATTCAGGTGTTCAGGGAGTGTATTGCAATATGGAATTTTCATAATAAAACTAATATTGTAATACTTACCTGAACACCTGAATGATTCCCACCCTCCTTTCCCCACATCAATTTTGACCTTGAATAAAGCAATTGACGAAAATGGGGCGTTTCGGCGCACACCTGGGTCAGCGTTGCCAACCGTTTGTTATGGTAGCTCAAGTGACAAGATTTTACCTGCAGCGTTGGTAACGCTGGCTGTTAAAATTCCCACTATAGTGGGATGGGTAGTTGAGAGTTGTTCGGGCTAGTGGGATTAAGGGCTAATTCAGGTGTTCAGGTAAGTATTACAATATTAGTTTTATTATGAAAACTTCATTTTCCAGTATCAGTGCCTGTATAAACAACATGGTTAGGTTTCTGTTGTTTCTCAAGCATGAGGAAACTCCTTCGTAGCAGTCTTTAAGGTTAAAAGGCCATGTTGTTGTTGGCTATAGGCTTGTCTGAGGACAAAGAAATCTAGATGTTTTTCAAGGTGTTAGGGTGGAGTTAATTTAGAATCTGTCTGCCGTTTTTCATTTTATTATTGTCGACCTTTGAACCGTTTAGAACAAGCTCCTTGCAAAGAAGTTTCTATGAAAACTTCACAGTAGCCTTAGACACATCTAATGATAATTTTTAATAATGACTCAGTACGATGAAATGGCGTTTATATGTCAAGTTTAGCACAGCACAGTATTCCACATTGTGTAAAGAAAGCAAGTATCAGACTAGTTGAAACAAGCAGAAATTTGTTACTGAAAAGTTTTAAGAGCTTTTGAAGTATAAATGCCCTAATTTTTTTTCTTCCAGGTGTTTTTAGCTGCGTGTACATACAAGATCCAATGGCTCAAGGTGGAAGTTTAAAAACTCCATTTGCATAGGACTAGGCAGAGGAAATGGCAATACAGGAACTTCAGTGGGAGAAGATGTACTGAAGCAACATTATCAATCTTACAACCAGGACACTAGCTGCTGGGCTTGGCTGTTATAAGTATACAAAGACATTAAAGAAGTTTTGCTTTCAAATTATTTCTTGGAATTTTAAATGTTATTTAGAGTACAAAACTAATAATAATTTAACATCCACGGGTAACTCATTTGAAAGAGGAATATAGTGTTTCGTATCATCTTTCAAAAATCTTTCCTGTTTAAAACATCCAAATTACGCTCAGAAGTTTCGCCATTATAATGGATAAGTAATTTTTTATACCAGGGTTTCTGTAAGGAATGAAGGGAACTTGACAGATGTAATGTGAAAATAAGTCAATCAAATCGTTACAGATTTTAGCTTGTGTAATCTCAGTGTAGACACTAATTCCTTGTGGTAAATGATTATATAAAGACGACAAGATGCAAATTCTCCAAAAGGAGACAGTGGCTGATGAAGACTGGATTGTAGTAACAGTGAGCGGTCACAGATTTTAAACACTAAACTATTTTACCAGTGTTGCGTCCAGTACCAAGAAATTTCATTGGAAACTATAGTTCTCAAATTGTTTTTTTTTTTCTTGCTGAATAGCTACAGTGCTGCTATACACTCGTGGAAGTTCTGTCAAAAAACGGTAGTTACTGGTATTCGTAATGCAGGATAACTGTGTAGAGTACAGTTCCTATATACAGTAACAACACAAAAGGGTTGAGGCTAAGTAGTAATAGGAAATAGTTTGTTATATAGCCATTTTTTCTTAGTATCTCCCAAATTAACACATTTTTTCCACCTAAGTTGTAAAATTCATATCTCATAGCATTTTACCCAAACTACTTTGCATATCATTAATTAAAAATAATTAGAAGCCAATACAAAAAGTAAATTACCACAAGATGATGTCAGACACCTCACACGTCTCGAACTGTCAACCTACTCGCCCAGTTCTCCTCGCTGCTGGGAGAAAGGGAGCTGGGGGATTTGGTAACATGTACACATTCGCTACCGGGGTCTAAGCGATGTCAGGCAGGGCAGCCGATCGAGGCTACGGCCTACCCCACCGCCAAATCAAAGTCCTTCAAAAGAAGGCATCGTGCTTACCCCATATAATAATGGGAAAAATGCACGTTAAAGACGAAGAAGATGATGTCAGTGGTATTAGTTTAGTTAGGCTAACTGCTCCAAACAGAATGAAATGTCTGCCTTTCAGCCTTTTCCTTCTTTCATATTATGTATCAGTATTTCATCATAAGTTCTAATGGGATTCCCTGAAAAAAAAAATGCTCATTTCAATATTCTACAACATATCCTGTGTTGCTTGAAAACAAAAATGCGCCTCCTCACCCCCCCCCCAACCCTCTCTCTCTCTCTCTCTCTCTCTCTCTCTCTCTCTCTCTCTCTCTCTCTCTCTCTCTCTCTCTCTCTCTCTGTCATGCCCCCGTTACAAGATTATAGGATGCCACTTTGCTTGCACAGATAGTGATGCCTCATAGCTATAGCAGCAGAGAAAGATAAAAGTCGAGAATGACAAGTATCTATTACTCAGTCCAAGGTGTTTTATGAAGGATATTGTTCTTGGGTTTTTTAGCGGAAAAAAAACAGCAATTTTCCTGTCTTGGTGGGAGACTCAATGATGGTCCTTATTAATTTTTTATAGGTAACTTGCATTTTCACAGATATAGATAAAAATATTGCAGAGTTGCTTTCTAAAGTGAAGTCGTCCTCATTTACTAAGCCTATTTCCTAGTAATCTTGAAAACGTTTCATTTAGCCATACTGGATCTTTAAGTATCTGCTATAACAATTCATTTTAGAAAAAGAAAAATTCTTATGACTTTGATTTTATACCACATTTTACTAGGAGCATAAATGAATTTAAATATTATTGCCTGTCACAACATGTTATTTACAGTACAGTACTCTTGAAATTCCAATAACTCAAATCAGTAATAACTAGAAAATGTCCTTATCACCATCATGTTTAGTGCTATTAGGCTCAAAAGGACGCAGATTTTTATTACCTACACAACTGGTTTCCATAAATTTTTGAGCTCAAGGTAGTGACAATCAATATTTGGAACAGAAAGTTCTTTGTGTTCTATAGAATGTTTAGCAGTCTTATTTTCAGCAAGAGTTATTATTTTTTTTTAAGATTTAGACAAGTCAGATTTTCTTAAATAACTACACCTATATAACCTTAGACCTAACATTTTAACAGTTTAATGAATAGTACTTGAGGGTTCTTGCAGATGTGAATTTTTTTCTGTTTAACCAATAAATCTCTACTGAAATTTAGTGCTATTTTGATAGCTTAGCCGCCTTTCGTCCTCATAGGTATTGGTGTTGATTCAAGTTCACTGCCTTTTATGCCCCGTGAGTGGATTAGTGCCGTCAGTGCACCTCACGAGTTGCATTGTAGGCATTACTTAAGGTTCTTTGTAGCGTCCCTTCGTCCCCTAACTGCAACCCCCTTCATTCCTTTTGTAGTACCTCCGTTCATATTCTCTTTCTTTTGTCATAATTACCAACCTTTCCCAACAACTGTTTCATACTGCAACTGCGAGGTTTTCCTCGTGCTACACCTTTCAAACATTTTACTTTTAAATTAATTTTTAGCGCTAAATAAACTCATAGGTCCCAGCTCTTGGCCTTTGACCTGAGTTTTATATTCCACTCCATTGTCTATTATATGTGTAACTCGTAAATTCTTCTTTCAGCTGAAAGTTGGTCACTAGCTTCAGGAGAGCACATGTACGTATAACTGCTGCTTTAAAGGTGTGCATTATGGAAAATGAATTTCAAGTCAAACTTCTGTCCTGCAATGCAAGGGGAAATTGGATATGTAGCTACACCAATACGAATTCATGTACATCAGGAGTTTTAAAGTATGAACTTGTACTAGCTTTGAAATTTCCTGTGAAGTGTTAACAGTAAGGTTCTAAGTACTATGACATTGGTTAATCAATCAGTTTATAAAGTTAGTGCTTTAAGGTAATACTGCAGAATCAGTTTTTTGCTAGTTGTATTTAAAATCCTAGAATTTTTTGTGCTGGTAAGTTGACATAATGGTTAATCAATCAGTTTATAAAGTTAGTGCTTTAAGGTAATACTGCAGAATCAGTTTTTTGCTAGTTGTATTTAAAATCCTAGAATTTTTTGTATTGGTAAGTTGACATAATCACTTTAAATATTATATCGCTTTCATAGATATGTCCATCAGTTTTCCATTTCAGATGTTTAAAAAATCTTGTTTAAATTTGCTGAATTATTGTAATTTCATAATTTGATGTGGTTTTAAACTATCACTTAACCAATGTTGGTCAGGTCACCTTTTCAGGCTTTGTATTTAGGATCAAGCCGTTGGCTAAAGCCTCATTCTAATCAGTTTATTGCAGTTGATGATTGTTCAGAAATTCTGCTTAAAATGTTGGAAATAACACTTTTGACGGATCTATAGAACACGTTTGTATGGTATTCAATTAGTGATTGGCTTCTTTGAATTCTCTGACACTGCTGTATTTCTGCCAGTCTCACAATCACCACTATGATGATAAATCCAGCTTGTATGGATTTGTATTACGTGTTAACTTGAGGCTTTAGCTCCAATACAGTATTTGTAATATTCAGTAGCCAAACCATATTATAAATATGAAAACAAAACAAAAATTTGATAAAACTAATATGCTCTTGTCAAGGAAACATTGTGATAGCTTAAGAAAACATTGATGTTGAAAAAAAATAGGGCTACAAAAAGTACTTGATCAGATGAAATTTAAGATTTCAAATTGATATCATGGCAATAGTCATGTAAGTGGGTTTTATGTTAGCTCTTTATATTATTGTGTCATTTGTTAATATATTTCTGGGTTTGAGACTCAGATTCTTAATGGAGAGGCTGTAGGATCATAATTTTTTCATAGCATGCTTGTTTTCCTTGTAATTCTTTGAAAAAATCTTCTTTGTAGTATTTGAATATTTTTGTTCTTTATACCTGTAGTGCAAGCTTCCTTCGCCATAGCTTTAGCTTTTATGCTGGTATTGCAATGTTTGAATTATGCTTTCACTAAATTCTTCTATCGTATGGATACATATTAGTCAGTAGCCTTTGTCTTCAATTAGAATTTGTGCCATAAATTCTAATTGAAGACAAAGGCTACTGACTAATATGTATCCATATGATAGTAATCGTCATAACTTAAATCTTAATTTTCTTGCATACTTATTTTATTTTTAGTACCTAGTTTTAGTAATGACAACCTAGTTTCACGTTTCTTGATGTGCTCAGTGAGTATCCAGTCAGTTGTCAATCTGGATTATTTGGGATGCTTGTTTAATATAATCATTGATTGTCTTGCACCTTCTCTCTTGCCTTTTGTTACTGAACTGTTTGGAAAGTTGGGCCTTCTAAACTGCTGATCTAAAGGTTTCTCATTCATTCTTGAGTTCGTGGAGAAGACTTAAAACCCATCAGTCCCTGATGTGAGACTTGAGACTTTGGCAATTTCTTTCCTTTCTGGCTTTTTAGGTTGTGATTACAACTAAATGCTATTTACTCAGATGCAGGATACAAAATCTGTCAATCAACGACTGTACATAAGGATAAGGAGGCACAAGAAATAAGTATCCAAAAATATTGTCTCACTCTATCTTGGGAGGTGGTCTAGTTTTGTGCATGAGTCATCTGGAAAGAGTGACAGCTCCATACCTGGGTAAGGTTTAATAAATCAGGGTATTGTTTCATCCTTAGGATTCAGGAGGAACTCCTCAGTGTCACAGATAATGGGGTCAAATTATTGGTGGCACCAAAATAGACCTTATCTTCTTGTACCTGAGGGATGTTGCCTACAAGTCCTTAGGATCTTTTGTGGCTGCTCAACAAAACATCGTCTTGCCTGAAGGGTTATGATGGTGAAAGGTCAGAAGAGAGAAAGATAACATATTCTTTCCCTCCTATCTTCTGTCCAGCACTCGACAGGTATATT
The DNA here is from genome assembly GCA_039081455.1 of Macrobrachium rosenbergii. Classification (NCBI taxonomy): domain Eukaryota; kingdom Metazoa; phylum Arthropoda; class Malacostraca; order Decapoda; family Palaemonidae; genus Macrobrachium; species Macrobrachium rosenbergii. Next base: position 101,991 of record JANJGK010000713.1, read on the forward strand.
CTTACCGTTTGGGTCAAATGTAGGTGTGTTACACAGCATAGGTTCCAGTTACTGGTATATTTTTAGTAGGTAGATATATCTTCTTCCATGCATTTTAACTAGGGGGTTCAGGCGGTAGGCCCTGTTTATGTGTGATACCACGTTATGCAACCTTCCAAGCTGGTCTACTTGGTGTCATGAAAGTTGATGGCTTTTTTCTTGAAGGAACAAACCACAGATTTCTTATGCATGCAAGCCTTAAGTCTTATCACATCCCACCTTGAACCACCCAGCATTTGTCCTGGTTCCCCCCCCAAAAAATGGATGATGTTTACCTAGGTAGTGGGTGGTTTGTCCACCTAGTCACTCACCTGCCACTAGTTAACTACCTTGTTACAAAGCTTCAACAACTGAACAAGCTTTTGCTCAAGATTGCAGATTTGTATATCTGAGAAAAATGCAAATTACTTAAAATTTGCACATTTTCAGGACAAACCTTTTGATTTACAGAGATTTTGAAGCATTTCTATAGTTCGTGGAATTTTGGAACACTTTTGATTTATAAAGGTTTTCAGGAGTTTTATTGCTTTACTAGGTATTGCAGGCCATTCTGTGGCTTATGGAGTGTTTTAGTGGACGTCTTGGTTTATGGGTTTTCAGGGGAACTCGTTAGTTTATAGAGTGTGGAACTTTTCCAGACCACCTGGTTCATGAAAATTTTATGACACTCCTAGGTTTCCAAATTTCTTCTGGGAATTCCTAGGTTTAAGGAGTTAAAACCACTGCTTGGTTTGTGGGGTTATTCATGGAACTCTTAGTTTCCAGAGTTGTTCAGGAGACTCCTTGGTTTTTGGAGTTTACAGTTCTTCAGGGCAGTCCCTGATTTATGTATTTACTTAGGATACTCCATGGTTTGCAGAGTTGTTTAAGGAACTTATTGTTTTACTGAGTTATGTGAGACACTTTGTGGTTTGAAGAGTTATTCATGGCACTCCTTAGTTAAGGAATTATTTGGGGTAGTCTTTGGTTTATGGAGTTGTCTGGGTGTCCCTTGGTTTATGGAGTTATTCAGCCTACTCCCTGGTTTTACAGAGTTGGACAGTGTGCTTCTTGGTTTATGGAATTATTTGGGGTACTCCTTGATTTATGCTTTTTCGAGTACTCCATACTTTGTGGAATGATTTGTGGGACTCCTTGGTGTATGGAGTGATTTGTGACACTCCTTGGTTTTTGGAGTTAGTCAGTGTATCCTTTGGTTCTTGGAATAATTCACAGCACTCCCTAAAGATATTTATTGCACTCCAGTGTTAAATATTTATTCAGAGCAGTTCCTGGTGTACAAAAGCAAATGACTTTCCTGGATTTATTGAGTTATTCAGGATACACTTTGGTTAACAGGCTTTCTTTTGTGAAGTTGTTTTGGGGGCACTCCTTCCCTCAAAGAGATATTCATACCTCTACTTAGTAAGCAAGTCTTCAGTACACTTCTGTTTCTCACTGAATTCCATGGTTTTCAGTCTCTGAAATAGATTTTGACTCACGGAGCAAATGAATTTTTTGTCACATAGCTTTGACAACTATCCAGTCATAAATTATGGGCCTTGGGAGCTGCTGTAGTTATCATAAACATCATTAACATTAGTATTTGAGATTGTACAAAAAATAAATCAAGGCATGGATTAGAAATAGCTTAAACCCACTGTAGTAGTGTGCATGAGGAACTGTGAAAAAAAATCATAAGGTATTGCCATGTAAATTAAATTTTCATAGCCAAAAGCTTTGAAACTGATGAGAGTGAGGCTTATGTTAAACTGTATAGCTTAGGTAACATTAATGAAATTTTTTTTAGCATTTAAAAGAGAACTTCTGTAATTTTAAACTTCAAGGTATGTAGTTCTTGTATCCCTCAGATTTTCTTCCGTAATTTCATGAATAAAACCAATTTTGAAACTAAACTAAGAGGTGAATTTTGGATTGCTGCTATTGTAAAAGATATATCAATAATATATTCCAATATTTTTCTAATATTTTGAATTTATGAAGTCTCTCTCTCTCTCTCTCTCTCTCTCTCTCTCTCTCTCTCTCTCTCTCTCCTCTCTCTCTCTCTCTCTCTCTCTCTCTCTCTCATATATTGTTTTCATGTTCTGTTCCTCTGAAGGAAATTGGCAAATTCACTTTGTGTCCAGAGAAGTTAAGGAATGTGATGTAGGTATTACAGGAAAACAGGTTAACAGAATTAAAGAATATAGAATACAGATGAAGGAAGTGTAGGTTATAAACTTAGTGTATGGAAATTTAGTGACTAATGAAATTTTAAGGTATGGTGTGCTGTATAGGTGAATAAAAGTATCTTTTTAAACAGGTGAATAGAAGTTAAGGGTATGGCGTATATTGTGGCTAAATAATTTAGATATGGAGTGGATATGGATAAAGTTACTGGTGTATTGTTAGTTATTATTTGGGGAGTAATAGGAGAAGCCATGAAAATAGGTGAGAGATACCATCTTAAGATTGTATAAATGCTTTGTGAACATTTATGCAGCAAGGAGTAGACTTGAGCAAAAACTGTGTAATAAATGAGGACCCCTCCATGTAAAGCGTGTATCAGTTTCAGCTGTGGGAAGAGGAGATATAAATGTTGGAAGTTAATATACCGTATACACGAATAGGTCCAGCAGTGAAAAGATACAGTATTTGTTTTTGTCATTTATGAAGTGTTTATAACTTAAACCGATTGAATTCTAATGGCTTGCTACTTGTAGGAAAGCTCTGCTACTGTTTTTGTATGTCTTTTTATTTCTGGAAAGCTTTTATGCTTTTTGAAATATTTTCAATTCTCTCTCTCTCTCTCTCTCTCTCTCTCTCTCTCTCTCTCTCTCTCTCTCTCTCTCTCTCTCTCTCTCTCTCTCTCTCTCTCTCTCTCTCTTGTTATGTTCCTCTGAAGGAAATTTTGGCAAATTCATTTTGTGCCGCGAGAAGTTGGGGAACGTGATGTAGGTATTACAGGAATGCAGGTTACAATTAAAGATTGTAGAATACAGATGAAGGAAGTGTAGGCTACAAATTCAGTGTATGGAAATTTAGTGGCTAATGAAATGTTAAGGTATGGTATACTGTATAGGTTAATCAACATAGAATACATGAAATATTGGTGAATAAAAGTATCTTTTTAAGCTGGTGAATACATGTAAAGGTTGAGCAACCCTCCATATAAAGCGCGTACCAGTTTCAGCTGTGGGAGGAGGAAATATAAATGTTGGAACATGATAGATACACGAATAGGTCCAGCAGTGAAAAAATACAGTAATCGATTTTGTGATTTATGAAGTGCCTATGAATGAAACCGATTGAGCTCGAATGGCTAGCTCCTTGTAGGAAAGCTTTGCTATTTTTTAGATTTTTTTTTAATGTCATTTTTCAAACTCTGGAAAGCTTTGTTGCTTTTTTAAGTATTTTCAGTACATTTACACACACACACACTCTCTCTCTCTCTCTCTCTCTCTCTCTCTCTCTCTCTCTCTCTCTCTCTCTCTCTCTCTCTCTCTCTCTCTCTCTCTCTCTCTTTGTAGGAGTACATGAACATACTTTGAAGATTAAAAATTGTTAAAAGTAATGAGAGGTTTTCTCCTTAATTTTAAATTACGTACTACAGAATTTCTCTTTCCCCCATCTGATGCTTACTTCCAATTCAGATCTCCCATTCCTTTCCTTTGATCCTACCCTATCCCAAACTGGAAATGTTAAAAAAGCTTAAAACACACTGCTAGACAGTATTCATATGACTGAAATTTCCCCCTGCCCCCTCTCTCTTGTAGCATCAACATTTGCCATTGTATTCCTCATCGTAAAAGGGTCAAGGGGCACATGAAGTAAATCTGTCTGTTAACCTAAGGAACCACTGTACATTTCGGCTGTTTTCACATTTCCCTTGAACAGACCTCGTTCTCTCTCTTGCTGGTAAAATGAGGACAGTAACCTAAGTGAAGCCGAATATATTGTGCTTGCCAAAATGTTAAGAATGTCTCTGGTAAACAAGTTGTAGCTCTGCCCACTTCCTTTTCCAGTCTTCTTGTCAGAGTAGGTTTTATCTTGACTGCAAGTCATGATCAGTAATTGTTGTCATATCTTGTTTAAGTTGCTTAAAAGCCTCAAATCATTTATGTAAAAATTTTAATTCAGTATGAATTACTAGTTTTAGTCTATAAAACTTAAGAGGCATCTTGAATTGTAGAAGTCTGTAATGTCAGTGAACAGGTTTTGATATAATTTTAGTGTGAATACGTGTGCGATAATTTCATTGGCATCAGTCATGAAATATCATGTTCAGTGTAATGTGTGTAGTGTTCATTTTGAATAATGTAAAACGATTGTGAGTGAAACATGCCCAAGAATGTTGTTTTTTAAGGTGTTGGGAATTAATTAAAACCATGCTAAATAGTTAGTGAACCTTTTATGGTAAAGATAAATGACAATGCAAATGTAAGCGAAGTTAAATGGTAATGTATTTTGTTTTAATTGCTAATGTCACAAGTAATTTCATGAGAGATATTATGAAGCCTTGCCTTTTAGTCCTTTTCATTACACTTGAGATACCTAGGCTCTCTGAAAAGGGGTCCAGCTGGGGTCATAAATGTCTATTATGTCTCTGACTCCTACCATTTGTGTACTTGACATAAAGGAGGGATAAAGAACTGCCATAGTCATCTTTAGACAAACTGTGTAATGAGTTTTTAAATAGCATGCCGTTGGTAGGGAAGGTGTCCAGATATACTGTCCATGTATGTGTGTGTGTGTGTGTGTATTGAATAGAGGCAAAGTTGTCCTGGAAAAAGAAGTAATTTCATCTGTTATTCATTTTGTGTGGAAACCGTCTAGGTTTATACATTATTTTTAACGGGGTGGAGTTACCTTCGTTTGAAGTATAAGGTTCTTTGTTTTATAAGTTGTGGGAAGTTGTTCTGGTACATGGTTGCTAATTTCCTTCATCTTATCCAGCTATGGAAGGTCGTGCCTGATTGCTTATTTCATTGTTTAATCTTGAAAGTAAATGCAGAGCGTTCAGATGAAATAAGTCAATTATCAGACCCTGCAGTGAAGGGTGCCATTGGTTTGATCATCCATCATTTGCTGGCACATTGAGAAAAATTCTTATAGATGCTTATTAGAAATAGGTAAAAAGAGTTTCCATGATAAGTTTTTTGTTAAATTATTTTGAGACATTCTCATTCTCTCTCTCTCTCTCTCTCTCTCTCTCTCTCTCTCTCTCTCTCTCTCTCTCTCTCTCTCTCTCTCTCTCTCTCTCTCTCTCTGTTGCACAAGCTGGTATTGAACTTGTCTTTTTCCTGACTCTGTGCATATGCCTTTTTAATGATAAGTTTCCCACTGAAAGCAAATTGAAAACCTAGATTGGGTTACTGTTTCAGCACCATCAGTGCCCCTCACCAGGTGCACTTAGCATCACTAATGGTTGTCTGTGGAGTCCCTTCAGCCCCCAGCTGCGCCTGCTTTCAAGATGCTTATTTTACCTCCATTCAGCTTCCTTTCTGCAATCTTGATGTCCAACTCCCTCTTTTCACTGTCTTAAGCACTGTATGGTTGAAAGTGCCATACAGTATATGAAATAAAATTAAGTCGTTATATATGAAAAAAAAAAGTTAGTGAACAAAGCCTCCCTCAAAAACAAAACCAAAATTTTCCGGGTGAAAATAGTTACCATGTCATCTAAAACCCCTCCTGTGTGCAAACTGCAATAGATAATGGCCATGCCACCAAAGTGAGTAATAGTTACTCATCATGAACATTTTCCAGATCAAGTTATGACACCCGAATGCATCAATTATGTCCAGAACCACAATCCACAGTCAGTAGATTGTTTACATTATATGTGCGAGACAGGACAATAAATGTTGAGAGTTAACATATACTTCCAAGGAAGCTAAAGGAGACCTTAAAGTCGCATGTATCAGTGACCCATCAAAATAAAGAAGTGACCCAATTAAAAGATCAGGACCAGAACGAGCAGTGATGGAGAAGCTCAATGAGTAATTAATTTGTCACAAGATAGCAGGTTATGTATAAGTAATTCAATGGGAGAAGTTTCCATTCAAAGTGGGTACAATGTTTACGATGTTCATGCTTTAGGCAATCGACCCCTGCATATTCGCGGTTCAGGAATCACAGCTTCACCTATCTGAGGATTTTTCTGTGGGACTTATCTTGAAATTATTCGCGGAAAATTCGGTAATTTGCGGATTTTTTTTGTCGAGCAATATTCACTAATCGTATTTCCATGTTATTTTCGTAACTAAATACATTTTTTTATGATAAAGAAATTATTACTAATTTTAAATAATATAAAGAGCAAAATATCAATAAAATATATTTTTTCCTATACGTATTTAATTATGTACATGTATTTCATAACTCAGAGAGAAAGAGAATTATGAAAGCCTTGGGAAAGAAACAGGTTTTTAAGCTTTGTGGTGGTAATAAACCGGTTTTCTCAATTATATTAGAATGATATTGAAATGATACTAAAATTTTAAAGTGACATTGAAATATTAAAATATTATTGCAAAGTGTTTTAGGATAATAGTTTAAGGTATGCATGTAACATTATATCATTTCTCTCTCTCTCTCTCTCTCTCTCTCTCTCTCTCTCTCTCTCTCTCTCTCTCTCTCTCTCTCTCTCTCTCTCTCTCACAGGTGGCTGTGCCTGAATGTGTATAGGGGTAGCCTGATTAGTTTTTAAAGTTAATATTGTAAGATGACTTTGAAATGATATTACAGTGTTTTATGATGATAGTCTAGGGTATATTTTGTGTTTGAACTATTAAAATAAGCCTTTATGAGCATTTTCACAGGGTGTCTTTGGTGTTTGAATTATTAAAGTAGGCAGTTATCAGTTTTTTTGGAGGGGGGGTGGTTCAAGTATTCGTGGGTTTAGCTATTTGAGGGTGGTTTTGGTCCCTGTTCCCCACGAATACCGGGGGTTGGCTGTAATCCGAGTAACGTTGGGGGAAATGCCATCAGTACACCTCTTACAGTACATTGTAAGCATTACTTAAGGTTCTTTGCAGTGTCTCCCTTCTGGCCCTAGCTGCAGCCCCTTGCACTCTGATTACTGTAACTCCATTCATTTCTCTTCCATCTTGCTTCCCACCCTCCCCTAACAATTGTTTCATAGTGCAATTGAGAGGTTTTCTTCCTCTTACAACTTGAAAACCTTTTTACCCTCAATTTCCCTTTAAGCGCTGAATGGCCTCATAGGTCCTAGTGCTTGGCCTTTGTCCCAAATTTTCAATTCCATTCCATTCCCATATATCTGCTTAACATAATTACCATAAATATACCAGGAAATTGGATTTAAACAAAATCGGTAGTTAAATATCCAACCAAAGGTCTCTCGATAGTGCCTCACCACCAAAGGCAAAAAACCGAAACTGGCGAGTCAGAAATATCATTGAAACCAAACGTTTATGCAGAATAGCGTACAGATAATATCACCCCATTCCCAGTGATAAGAACAGCAACCGCATACATGTATCAGAAAATAGAACACACAAAAAAAAACAAGACCACAGCCGAAAAAAAGTTTTAACAACTTGAGTTGAACAAATTTCAAAACTGATTAACTCGGCCAACCCCGAACTCGCCAATCAGTGAAAAAAATTAATTCACTATACTGTATGCATGGCCAAACGTAATTAGGTAAATACCAAATGACTTAAAAATATTGAAAATCCTAATTTGTATAAATAAAACGAAAACTATGGAGTCAGCCGTAGTCCATAATGTTTGCGCTATAAATGCATTTTAAAAGAACTGTTTATTGTCCAACTTAGACGAACAGTGTTAATTTTGAGAACTAAATGCATTACCTTACACAGGCGAACTGTGTACGTAAAATGTTAAATTTTTATAAACTGGAGAATCACAAAATATGGAAGCACGAAGAGTCAAATTCTCCCGGAAGAACATTACACCGAAGTGATCTTAATTCTTCTTGGAATAGACCATAATCGTGTGGGCCATGGATAGTATGGATACTTGAGGAATAGCCCACATTCTTGTGTGCAGGGAATGCAGGTCTGCACTAACAGTTTTGCATATTTGAATGCCCAAGCTTCAAGCAAATGCTGAAGTTAAGTTTTGGAAATGACTATGGAAATACTGTCAGTCTTCATGATTTTCAATTTATCCATCGTCAAATTTGTAAACTCAGGTCTGGTTAAACTGCTTCATGGTAACTCAAAACTAAATTAAATAAAGGGTAAATATATTGAGTATCAAATAAAAAAAAATAACGGTGGTTTATAAAAGAGAGCCTGAGTAAAAAATGTCAATGCTGAACAAGAGACGATTTGGTTAGTGAAACATCACATCACCCTAATCCTATTTCTCGCCTAAATTTTCATTCCCTCCATGATTGGGTGGAGTGGAACTAACAAAAATAATGTTTAGTTGAATTCCAACAACGTGTCATTTGACAATAATCTCATGATTCTGTCTTCGGCCAGCAAGACCAGATGTTAAACATCAGTAATTACCAATGAAGTAGTATATGGATGAAAATAATGAAGTTAAATGTGTCGGGCAATGACAGTCTTGACCATTTGTTACATATGTTACCCGCCTCACTTGATAATGCATTAATTCATAAAACGATATTTACAGCATTACAATATCCATTTGTGTTAGTACCTTCACTGAACACGAGCCTCTTGGTTGAAAGCAGAATAATAGATTGTGTTGTTTTAGTGATATTATCAACACATTTCTAAAGTACCCAAAGCATTGTCATCCGTTGACAATTCTAGAAATTTTGAGTGTGTTGTCGATCATATTCATACTAAGTGACTATTGTGCGATGATACTTATTTACCAATTAAGTTACCGGTTATTTACCAAACCGGTAACTTAATTCCACCTATTATGATAAACAAGATGGAACCAATACACTGCAATACTAGACGAATTTCATCGTATGAAATTTGAGAGACAATACTAATTACTGTTGCTACAGATAGGGAATCTTCAAGTACTTGCCTAGAAACAATAAAATAGGGGTCCGTGGTAGTACGAAAAAATATCAGAACTGACTAGTCAAAAAAGTACACACACATATTGGCAAAATGTCGGAAGGAAGTACTAATGAGGATTTCATAGAAGCGGTATATTTGTTACACAACACATATCAATGAAGTTTGGCAAAAATTGCGTAAACTGATGAGTTAAACAAGACCATGAAACGTGCCTCCACATATAGTAGAGTTCAGGATGAATTTGCTATGTGTAGTATACTGTGCTTGGAAATCACATGAACGGCTCCAGGAACATGAAAATTAAGAAACATAATTTGATTAGCTGATTCTGAAACTGACGATCTATATCACAATAAATGATTCCCAAGTGAACAATTGGAGATTGCCCTTCCAGTAATAGCTCGGGTCTCGGTCAAAATATCAACTTAAAATTAACATTGTAGCGCGCTCGGCCGAAGTTACTGATTTCGTTAAACAAACTTGGACAAGAAGCTAGATGTTCATGTTAAGTAGTGGGAAAAAAGGAAAATTATATTACTTCGTACAGTTTTTCTTTATTCATTCTTGGTGTCCAACATCTCTCTACCTTTATTTCCTAGTTCAACCATTAGCTCATTGTCGTTTTCGTAACACACCGGCCCCCCCACCTCCCCCCCCAAAAAAATGCCACATTGAAGTTATATCACCCGTCATACCATCAGTCATACTCGTCTGACCCATGAGTTTTTGATGAATAACCAACTCGACTCAGTCCCCTGAACGCAATAACATCAAACGTGATTAGGAAGTCCAATTTGCATTCAACAATATGCATCAATATCTGAAATATCCTGGAGAGAAATTTTGTCAATCTTTATCTTTAGTTTATCCTGTCTACTAAATTTCTAGTGAGTTGCAACACATTGAAGAGGCATGACTCGAACAACAAACACTTTTGGTCTGGTCCTTTGAAAATAAAGAAAATTCTCTCTCTCTCTCTCTCTCTCTCTCTCTCTCTCTCTCTCTCTCTCTCTCTCTCTCTCTCTCTCTCTCTCTCTCTCTCTCTCTCGTCTCTCTCTCTCTCTCTCCACCCTTTACATCTGCAATATAGGGTTGCACCGTTGTGTTCAGGGGAGCTTGCATGAAATTCAGAGGATGGGCTCCACAGTTTCCCTGTGTAGTAAATAATTTTGTTAGGTGTCAACTTGCCTGAAGTTGAAACTGACATTTACCTAAAACCAGTTGCTGTGCAATCATCATGGTAGGTTAAGAACAGAAGATAAAGATGTAATACCGTAAGCCATAATTTCATTTCGGTGGGCATGGTTTTTCTTGGCATGTCTGTTATAATGAAGTTATAGAGAGATTCTACCATGTTTTCTTCATGCTATAGAGTTGTATGTTTGGTTAGTAAAAGCCTTTTGTTTTGTAAGTGCTATAGGTCTAGTTAAGAAGCTAGGTACACAAAGAGGCCCGTTTACCTGAGGATTTCATTTGCAGAGAGTCATTGGTGCATTTTCAAAAAAAATGTTGCATGGAAAGGAGTACTGCTTTGCTTTATTCAGTTTTCGTGTAAGGTTCTCCTCAGTTAGTTTTATAGAGGTTATTTCTAATAAAGTTTATTTTTCTAGAGGTTCGTATTTGAGAATTTATTACACAGAGAGGCTAAAGTGGATTGGTGGTCCACGTGTAAGGGTGAATGCGTACTTCGGTCCGATCTGGCTCTCTTGCTGGGAGAAGAAGCTGAGAGTAGACAGGGCAGTAACCCTGCACGTCTCTTCTCTTTTACCTGACTCAATCATGCACATGGAATGGGGCGAGGTCGAGAGGCATCTTGGTTGTTTGTGGCCTTGTCTGCTTTTGGGAGAGCTTCGGGTGTCATGGGTAATGTATCGTGCTGGAATTGCTTATGGGACTCAAAATGACTCCCCCATTCCCCTCCCCTTTTTATTTTTGCCGGTTAACTACTTTGAACTATATAATTTTTCACCTCTCTTAAGAATAAATATGTCTCTGTAATCTTAAGAAAAAAAACTTGTAGCATTGCCCTGAAAAAAATCATAATGTTCTTGGTGCTTAATTTCAATCATTACATTATTGTCTGTAAAATTTATAATAAAGTATTGTTCAAGAGGAGGACAAGGAAAGCATTCAAGGACCTGGTAACGTTGCTTATTCAGAAACTCATTTCCGTAACCTTCTGTTGCCAGGCGGGACAGGGGAGGGCCTTGGCGGGCTTTCCTTTTCCTCCTCTTTTTGCAGAGCACTACATATTTACAGTGTGATGAAACGTGCTGAACTTCGAACGCATTTCATATGTTCAGAAAAGCACTATAAACGACACCTTGAGTCATTCATTAGCCATATTTGAAGCGAGTGAAAGGACTCAGTGTTTCTAAGGCTTTCTGGCGTTGGTGCGTTTGGAATTTTCAGAAAATGGGAATTGAGAATTTGACGGTCGTTTTCTTTTCATTGATTTCTGTGGTTGTTCACATTTCAAGTAAATCTCAAAACTGTTTATACCGAAACCTGTCTCATGTATGACATTCAGACTTCTACAATAAAGGGTTGTAACGAATTATGTGGTTTTCCTTTAGCCAAATTTCATAACGATTATAAAATCTTACGCACTAGTCTGAGTCTTAAGACCTCCTAGAATAGTTATCTGTTGTGCCGAAAAGTTTATATCACAGCCTTAAAAATTGGAAGTCGAGGCTTTTGAGCAATTTAAACACGAAATTTCACAACAATTACTAACTACCATGACTGTAGTTAGGGTAAAATCTTTAAAGATGACTGGATCTGAAATGTGGAAAAGTTTTCCAACATGAATTACTAGGCAACAGAACAGCCATTTTGAACCAGTTCGAATATTCCTAAAGTGGCACTGTTCTCAAACAATCTGTAGGAGGGCGAACGAGATCTTTATATGATGGAAATGGACAAACAATGAACGCCTGGTTCTAAGACTTAAAAAGCCACATCTATATCATGAGCTCTTTGGCCCTTTTTGGGGGGAGAACACAGGCATTGCTGGTGCTAGAAGAGGGAGGGGGCGTTTGGGGAGAATACTCGGTCATTGACCGCAGAATGTAGAGAGAGACTACTTATTTATTGATTTTATTAATTTGAATTCATTAGTGTACTGTGGGTTAAGTTACAAACTCTGAAATATTTCAAATTGTTTTATTTTCTCATGCCTTAACAAAAATATATTGTTTACAAGACCAAAAGTTAGAAGATTTAAATATGAAATCTGCTGGTATCGCCATCTTTTGCCTAAAACAATTGCTTAAAAGGAAAAACATCTTTATAACTTCATTCAAACGAGATGAATAAAAACTCGAGAGTAAAAACTATTCGATTTCCAAAGAGCCAAAATATGTCAGTAAATCAAGATTTCATGCGTTTATTGAATGGTCGTCTTACTCCCATAACTGGCGTACGTTAATTATCCCCGCGTATGACATTCCAAGGTCTATATACTCTCTCGACCTTGTGACTTACAGTGCAAGATCCAACAAATTAAAATTATCAAGAGACATACACTTCTCATGATGATTGTGCCAGGAAAAGCCGTGAAGACAAATATACCTTTTACTATACGTATGGGAGTAAAACTGTCATACAGTAGAAACTTTAATAATTGATTTCCTAATAGTCTGAGTACGTTGTACTGTACATTTGAAATCTTTGAAAACCGAATAGTTTAATGCTCACAGATGTTGAATATTCATCTCCAGACGTTGACCTTCTACAGATATCACGGCTTAGATAACTCAGTTTGTGACGTCAGTCAATTTCTCCAAAAACTTTAAATTTCGAATACAATATGCACAGAACATGCTCCTGAGTGATAGATAACTAGCAGTCCAGTGGCAACAAGGAACAAAATGAACAAAATGAACATTAAAACTGCCGACAATATTATCTTTCATGGGCTTGTTCTGTGGAATCTTAAACCATAGATTTTTGTTTACAAATGTCACTGCCCAGTAGCATTGCACGTTCCTATACTGTGACCTTAGAATGACAAAACTCAAGAACATGCAAGCTGTTATTAAGGCCGCCACACCGTACCGAAGCAATCTCCCCAATATAATAAATTATATCTCTAAGAGAACTAACATTACTTCATACCGAGAAGGAACGTGACAATCGCATAAACCTAATTATTAAGAAGTCCAAAAAGCAACTTTGGAGAAAACATTCTGAAATTTAAGAATTTAAGGTCATATTTGTCCTTTTCCAAGGATTGCGCTTAGCAACAGAAACTACTTTAATACGAACTTTCAAGTCCTCCATTTCTTAAAAACCTAAATTTTTATTTTTCCTTGAGCATCTCAAACATTCTCTTTCCTCTCAATTTCTCTTTTAGTCGAGCATATTTCGAAAGGTTATAGTATCAAATATTTCCCTAGAAAGGATTGCCTTAAAACAGCATTCCTCTAACCGATCCGTTCAAAACACCCATTAAGTTCTGAGAATTACCCCTTCGCTTTGTTGAATTCTTATCTTCCAACACTTCCTTGTGATTTCAAGGACTAATATTTTCTCCAAAGCAAGGCTAGCCATGATAAAGCCAACTTCCTTCAAGCCTTCTTTCACTCATTCCTTTGGGCTACGCCTTACCTTTGAAGCTTCCTACCACCAGCCTTTTAAGAGCTAGTTCTGTATTATTTTATCGAAGAATATCACTTGAACTCTTCCTTCAATTAAGCTTTTAATTTAGCTCCAGTAACAAGCAGTGTACAAAATACAGCTGAAAGGCTAGGTTACTCGATTCGAATTTTCTTTGATTATCTTACACAAAGTAGGGATATGGACAAAGCCAGCTCAGTAAAATAACATTCACGTTCCCTCAAGTTTTGTCATTCTAAGGCTATAATCATTAAAATTTGCCATTCTACTACTATAATCATTACAAATTTCCGTTCACTCAAATTATAACTACTGTAACAACACTTCAAGGCAGCGTTGGCATGTTCTACGTGTGACTGCATATTTGAGCAACTTCAAACTATGACCAACTTTATAGTAAATCGTTATACCATGCTAGATGTACTTCACAAGAAAAATCAAACATCCATGGAAAAACAATAGACAAAACACTGTATGGTTTTATTGAAAGCTTACAAAAAAGTTGAGAGGATATCAGTCACGTGTTTATCAAGTACCTAACACGATGAGTTATGGCTTGAATACTCACTAAACGGAAACTCCATTATTCCATGTGATAGTATTCATGCTTTCCAACTCGTCTCACCCCGCGAGCGAACGAAATCTTTTGAAATTTCATGTGAGATTTTATGAATGGAAGTATGGGACAGCATTGATTCTGACAAACAATTGGGTTAACTGAAAGTTGTCACTTGACTTAGAATTTTTTTTACAGGATTTTTTTTTTTTTTTTTTTTTTGTCTGGGCACCGTCAATCTTTGAGCGCAAATTACGAAAATATGAAGAGATTAAGCTACTTACAGTGAACGGGAAGCACTTTATATTGCGCCAATAGATAATGGTGATTAATGATTAATCGCAATTTTTGGAGGGATGAAAACTTATGATAAAAGTACGTGTGTGTTAACCGAATGTTTTGAAGCTACAGCCTGAAATAATTCCAATTTAGATGGCAAATGTACCGAGGATAAAAGATGCAATGGTATAGCAATGAATTTTAGACAGCACAATTTATCCATCAATTACATTTTCAAATTAAAGCAAACTGTATGAATTAAGTTGGTGATAATTTGTGTCAGTCACACGTAGTGGTTAACAGATATACCAAAAGTTTTACAGAAAAATTGTTTTGGAATTAGTTTTTTTGTAAGCCTTAAGGAAACTGAACTCGTCTAAATTGCAGTGTCAAAGATTTTAGCGAGATTTTCCTGACATGTATTTCTCAAGCCTATCAAGTAACAAGTTTAGTGTCCTTACTTGACCTGAATTATAATACTCCATTATATAATTATATTTCCACAATTACAATATACGCTCTTTGTTAACTACAATCTTCAGACAAAATTTAAATATAATTATGCAACAAATTCGGTCAACTGGGAAAAACCTAGATTTCCTGGCACGACTAACAAAAACACTCGACTGACAGTTGTCATCTTAAATGCAAAAATATTTCTAGATTTGCCATCGCACTCATTGGCTTAAGCGTACAGACCTCTCAAATTAGTCCAGCTTAAAGCCAGCAAAAATGGTGGCACATACATTGATATAATCTTTTAAACCTTAGGATAAAGTCAATACCCTAACAGGAGTATTAAACAGAATCTGGCTACTTCCTAATTACCAAACTTGTTATTTAATGGATACCTAAGTCACTTTTTTCCACCTCCATTTGGCACTTAAAACGTAGCCGATATGACCGAAGTCCAGTTAATGACAACAGTGTAATAGGACTGACTGGAATAACGAATGCCCTAAAACATTCATTTTGATGACCAGTCTTGACGCTAAGGCTCAGTTTTAGTGAACGTTTTGAAGCACTAATTACACAATTTAATCAGCATTAAACTTACCTACTGGAAAGCAAACATGACAAATGAATGTAACACTAATTGCTTGGAGTGGAAATCTTGTGTTTAAGCTTTAACGTATAAAATCAACCTAAAATTCTTTAAAGTGCACTGACGGGATTTTCATTTCTTAATTCTGATAGATTACCAGTTCAAGGTAGGGCATTTTCTCTTCATTAAGTTTGCTGTGGATCTAAAGCACAAGTTTTTCTCAATGGAAATTCTTTTTAATGTTGAAAGGTGTTTTGAGATCTGCAGCAGATTTCCAGTAAACTATGAACTTTTTGTAATGGTTGGTCAGCGAAGGTATGCAGTAGATTTCCATGTTGAAACCACAAGGCTTTAACTCATTTTCATCGCAGCTATTACTCCATTCCTGTACAAAAAAAAAAAAAAAAAATTAATTAACATCATTTGCACCTCTTACTAAATACTTCATTAACTGAATACTTATAGAAAAAGAAGTTATAAACCAGGTAAATTTTAGCATGTAACCTGAATGAGCATTCAGCACAGCTACCACCACTTCATGGCCACCTTAAAGAACGAAAGTTGATTTCTTATCAAATCAACAAGATTGCCTTAAACCTTACACGTGAACTAATGACTCCAGTAACCTTTTAGTGAAATTACCAACTACTTCATATGATGACCCACCTATTAACCTATCCTCTAGTTCTACAGACATTCAGATTAACAAAGTGACTATACTACCCTACATTAATATATGTAATTATACTTAATTCATTGACCAACTGGTCTGACCTTGCTTCAGTGCATAACGTATCATAGCGCACTGAATAACAAGGTTCATTATTTCATGAACTTCAATTTCTAAGCTTCCATACCATAACCTAATAACTACCTTCTCCCATGTCATCCACCAAAATACCATGATCTTAATTGCAAAATCTTTCACACATTAACACAAAGACTAACCTGATAGTTTTAAAATCCACGGGATAACTTAGTCACCCTAACCCGCTAATCTAATTCTCATGCATTGTTTACACAATGTCTAAGAAAGAATGGAAGATCTAGTCTGCAGTTCCTTGTAGTCAAATAAGAAAATCCTTTCAAGTCAGCAGAAAAGATTGTTTGCAAATTCAAACAGTATGCCAACTAAAATTATCAACCCATGTGCGTGCATATACAGACCATATGCATGCACACACAATTATAATAATCTTAATGAAATAGCTAGTTCAATTTTATTCAGTAAAACTTAACTCCCAAAGAAATAATGCTACGGGAACAGTCGAAGATTAATACTTAGCCTACAATATCTAGACACTATACAGCTTTTCCACATCTGAATATTAAAAGGCATAAGCTCCTACCTTAATTGGTCAACTAAACCACCTCTCTGTCCATTGAATAACTAAACCCTCCTTCAGTGTTGACAATCCACATCATCCTCAAGTCCACTGACAAACCAACCTCCATCAGTCCATTGAAAAACCAAATCCTCCCACTCAAATTCCATTGAAATCAGGTCCTACCTCTTTTCTCATTTCACTAATAAATTCTACCTTAATTCACGGACAAAAAATTCTACCTCATTTCACGGAAAAAATCCCTACCTCATTTCACTGACAAATCAAATCCTAGCTCAATCCATTTACAAGACAAAACTTAATGTCAATCTATTAGCAGCCCAAAGCCTAACTGAATCTATTGACAATCTAATTCCTAGCTCAAGTCAAATCATTGCTCAATCCACTGGCAAACTAAATTCCAACTCATTCCTTCGACAACCCAGATTCTAACTCAAGTCCAACAATCGAAATCCAACCTCATGCCATTAACAGCCTAACTCATAATTCAATCCATTGCAAACCAAATTGTCTCAACCCACTGACAAAAATATTGCTTAATTCAGCATCTTTCTAATTCTACCTTAATCTGTCAGGTATAAACTACTTTAATCCTTTAGTATCCCGCCTAAAATTTACCAACAATACTTTCATCAGCTGAATTAGTAGTTTACATAAATCAACTTAATAAACAGTTAATTTTATCAACCATTTGACACATTACTAAAGCTTTATGATGACTAAGCCGTTCTACCTTATGCATTACCTATATAACCTACCTTAATCTCTTGACAAACTGGAATTCCCCATTCACTGAGATTCACATGACAAATTCTATTAAACTTTTGTACAAGTTTCCGTAGACCAATGAAGAACGTGTGCAATTTGCAGATTTCCAGGAGCTAGGACTGTCTTCTCATTAATCTAGCCATTATATTTACTGTGTACTTGCATTTGACGTGTCTTGCCCCTGAGTTTTAAGATGATTAAGAACAATGCAGGAAAGTAAGAACGATGCGGGAAAATGATATAAGTTAGTTCAGGCCATATATTAAGTTGGTCAAATTTATCCTAGGAATTAAATTTTTTTACAAACCCTCGGAATTATATTTTATTACAAGCCCTCGGAATTAAGTGGTAATTCAAGAAGTCAATCAATGTTAAATTGTTAGCGTACAAACTACCAGTAAATCAAAAGATCCACTTGTGCACACAGTTGGTAAAATGGCCGATTGGAAATTTTTCTAGTTTAACTTGACCATCTTAATGTTTCTTCAGTATTATTGAACTAGTATTTATTTCTTATAACGGACAGCTATTGTGGCAGGAGTTTTATTTTTACAGATTAAGATTTAAAAAAAAGTAATATTTAAGAGCAAAATTCTCATACATTAAAATGACTCATTAAAAGTATTGTCAAATCAGACAAGAATTACCTTAACCTTATACCTATAGCCTAAATTCTTTAAATTACTTTGTATTTTTTTGTACCAAGTTTACAAGTCAATATAAATGTATCAATTGGCCTAAAGTACATTAATCTACTAACTCAAGAGTTCCTAACCCTTTTAAGCTGATGAGCACCCCCTGGATAAATTTGAGAGCACCACAATTCTATAGTTTGTGCATTAAGCAGCAGTCCACTTGTAAGTGAAAGATTTAGTCTTTGTTTTATATAAAGTTAAAAAAAAATTTTAAATGACTTTCAATGAAGATTCAAAAATGAATTTGTACTGCTTGGATGTTTATTCAGAGTTGCTGACCATTCACCAATCAGGCATATTTTTACACAACTCAATTTTGGCAGCACACAATGATTCACATGTTTACCTCTAAGTCAGATTATATTGATATCTAAAAATGCAAATAAATGAGTACTGATCAAACATACGTTTGCTTATTATCAGTTATATTCCTCACTGTTAATCATGTGATATAGGTGGAAAACTACAAAGAAAAACAGAAAAAATTAATATGAAGCATTATTTCCTGAATACTGATACACAAACAAATTATTTCAAATCTTGGACTATTAGAAAAAAATAAATAAAATAAAACAAGTCCACCTCTCCATTAGTTTGTGGATTCAGTGAGAACGCTGATGCTGAACTGCTTTGGCTAGCTTTTCTATATTTGCCTCAATAGTGTTTGCCAAAGCAACTCTCAGGCAGTGTTCAAGAAGGTCCTGGCTGAGTCTAGCAAGTCAAAACACTGGTCCGGTGACCTTTACCCCTCTGCTGCTGGATGCCTCAATTTTTCGTAACATGTTCTTCACGTCATTGTAAAGTTTCCATCCTGATAACCACTCTTAGTCTTATCACAAGATCTACTGTACCTTCTTGTTACGAATTCCACAGTTAAATTGACGCTTTGCAACTGGACATTCACAATCCATCTGTCACTGTCACGTACTGATCTTGTACAGCGTAGCTCCTCTCCACCTGTCCCGTCTGAAGGGTTACCTACTCTCATGAAAGAAAAGTGCCTAGCTACACACACTAATGATACTATACCAGTACCAAATAATATACGTATAAAACGAAAAAGCAGAAGGGTATTTTAATTTCAGCAGTTAGGCCTACAAAGAATTGGTGCTTGCAAACAATTTTAACTTCGAAAGAGCACTGCCAGAACATCAGAGCACAGACAAGCACCAGGTTGGGAACCCCTGCACTAATTTTTGAAGTCTACCTTACCTCACTAACTCAACACCATCTTACACTACTGATTATCTAATCCTACACTAAACAACTACTAAGCAGTCACAGTTAACCATCCAATGATACTCTAACTCCTTGATTAACCTGTTTTAACTGACTAGCTGTATTAATTGCCCATTTTCTTAGTCTCCTTATAATTCCCACGCAGTTTGCAAATTCTCAAGGGACACCCTGTTTGTATGCCAAGAACACATTAAAAGCACTATATTTACAATATTTTTAACCGTTTGTTCAGGTTGTGGAGACACTAAGGCTTGACAATGGAGTCAGACATTGTTGCTAGACCAATGGTATTACAGCCTCCTGGCGATGAAGCTATTAGCTTAACCCTACTGGCATTTAAATGACTAGTACTAAAGAGTAGGAACATATAGCAACATGACAAATGCAGCCTTTTTAGTTGAAGGTTAATAATCATCTAAAACTGGAAACGTGGCATTTAGAATTACTCAGCAAAAATTTTTTAGGTTATTTTTTATTGACATTGGTCCTGAGAACTTTTCAGACATCCTCTACAAATCTTCCACAATTTTGTTTCTTAAACGCATAGTACCAGATTTGAGCCATAAGTTCACTCATTACGAAATGAAAGATTGTTTTTTTTTTCAGGTCATGAATACATTGCAATATTTAGAAATGTTACCCTGGTTAGATTAGTGAAAATCTATTTTTAAACTATTAAAAATAAAGCATTACTACAACTAGACTATACACAACTTCCTTGTAATTCCATTCCATTTCTCCTATTGCTCTTTACTCTTACCTTCGGAGATTAGCCCCCGTTAGCATCGAGTAAGCTGCGTTTCTCGTGAATCACTTTCTCCTTGACAGAAGCAAAGTAACAGCTGTGTTCAGTGTGCTAAAGCTTGAAGTTCAAGATCCACCTGCAAAAGATAATCATAAATCACTCGAAGAACAAATTGAGTTACGATACATAGCAATTGTGATAATGTTGTCGGTGACGTGTGGTTTACCAGAATAAAAATTTTCTAATTAAAATGTGTATGGATACTTACAAAAATATGCCTCACACCTAAACTTAATAGACTTATTTGTCAATATAGCAGCACCCTCACTCATTCACTATTAGGAAAATGTTACTGTAATACTATGAAGAAATTTTCAGCAGCACTTCATTAACAGTACCATCAAACAGCATGTTTTCCTTATATAAAGCAAGGGAAAAAGTTTGACACTCAAGATATTTACTTTCCTCACCAATCGATGGCTACCAAGTGCAGTCATGTCAGAACTCGTTAAGAGGTGTCTCCACTTTTGATTCAAGAGGTGTCTCCACTTTTGATTCAGAGTTTATGATCCTATCACTTTGCCTACTTCGAATCCTTACTCTGTAGTTTATCTTTCTCATTATGTCGTGGACATGACAAATTTAAAATTTATAATTGACTCGTGCAGTAAAACCAATCGGTGTAAGTTAAAATACTTGGTGAAATTTACACCTATGTCAAAACTGCAATTACAACCCCTAAAAAACCCCATGTCTATGAACAAGAAAGATTGAGTCTCCTTTAATTACGGACACCCAAACCTCATTAATCTTGGACAGTTGACAGGTTGAGTCCAGAAACCACCTGGCCAGGTTGAAATATTTCCCCCCCCCAAATTTTTTTCTTGCTTCAAACTTATTTCATGCTGGTGTAATCCATTCACTTGGTTTTCAACCAGACAAAATCTATTGATTCCTACTGTGGTCCTCCATAATTGTTAGCTGAAAATTAAAATCCCCTCACCCCAACATGTCCTAAAAAACATACAAACTAAGTTTAAAAAAAAAATTGTAAGAAGTAATTTGCGTAACAATTTGCTTAACCTGACGTTCATACCCAAACTGAGGTACAGTTACAATGCCAGTATATCCTTTAGGGTAAAGCCAACGGAATCCTTAAATTAAAAATTTTAATGTGGAGTTTCCTACTGTTAAAAGGCACAGACATTCTTCTTTACTGACCTATTTCTACTTTTGTTCTTTATTTTAGAATCTTTCAAAAGTAGAGTAACAGCTATCTTGCTTTTACCTTCGTTACTGTGCCCCACTGTCTCTTAATAGTTTTTGTAGAAATAGTTTTTCTCAAAGAATGCAGGACCATAAAATATTTTTGCAAAGTTCAGGAAACACCTGCGAAAAAACAAAATTCAGTTAAAAATTCAGAATAATTGAAGTGCATGCGTTATATTTAGTTACAAGCATTAACCGTAAAAACTTAGCAATTAAGATTTATTTGAATCTTTAAAATACCATTTTCGTAGACTTTTCTCGACTGTAAACTTTAGTTCCCATATGCATGTAGATTAACCTTTTATTGATGAATATTGCTAAACAGGCCTTCTTGATAACTAAACATGTACCTAACAAACCGTTCAAAAAAAATTTGTTTCAATAAAAAATTTACGTTATTCCAACGTTTTAAGTTACTTCACAGCTTACAGCGAGTACATTTCAGGTTTTCACAAAATTACAGACTAAGGAACAGTTCTTTACAATTAGATTATCGGGAGCGGTAAATCTTAAGTGCTCCGGCCGATTTTTAGTATAAATGTTTTTATACACTGAAAGAAAATACTAAGTATGTTCTAACGTAGAAGGAAATTAGTGGCGGTAAGTCCTATCGGTCTAGAAAACACAACTTGAATATTTGTACCTACAGAAAAAAAACCAAGTCCTTCACGTTGTTGTCTTTGTCGTATCACCTATTTTACTGAGCTCCTGTTCGTTCGTTTGTGTGCTGCGCAGTCTCAGATTGTCATGGGGAAACCACACCTTCCGAATGACATCACGAAAAAAACTCAGCCAAAAAGTGACAGAGAATATCCGATCGTAAATAAGCACGTTTCAGTTTTCTCTGAAACAAAAGAAAGCAGCGTTTTCAGCCAATGACAAATATTTTATGTTACCAAGTCGTTCATTTTTTTCGGCACACACCTATTTTCTTCAATTAAGCGTTACTTGCACTAGCGCCATGAGTGAATTAGCAGGACCGTCTACAAGCTCCGATTTTGTTCCCAAGGAAAGTTTCCCCACCGTGTTTGAAAACTTACGTGAATTATAGAGATTTCACAAACTATTATGGGCATATGGAAAGGCTCGTTAACATTTGCCCAAAATCACGGTTTAATCAAGAGTGAACACATTTGCCCGACATGTAAGGAAAAATGCCGTCTTGACTTGAACAAAAAAGCCTTTCGGTGCGATAAAACCTATGTAATGTCCAAGAAAAGAGAAAAAAAGTGTAATTTTTATGTCCTCCACTGTAAAGTAAGCTATTTCCTGTATTTTGATTATCGTGTGAATTATGCCGGAGTATTGTCTCAGTTAGCCTAATGGCCGCTCAAAATTTTCGGAATTGTCATGAAGTGTGCAGGGAAGGTAGTGCCCTTAAGGAGGGGTTCGCAGAGGGGGCGAAGCCCCCCCTCCTGCTAGGCCTAGGTAGGGCTACGACGCCCTAGGTTAGGTTAGGTGGTTGTTTGGTTAGGTAGTGCCCTGGAAATCACTTTTCTCCTGCTCCCCCCAACCCAAAAACCCCGGTTCCCACTGGGGTCCCCCAAGATTGTTAGATGGGAAAAAGGGTGTAATTGATTGATGCCACCAATATTAATGATCAGTTTCAGCATAATCAATAAAAAATACATCGGAAAAATATATATTCTTCTGCAAACAAGAGACGGAGCTCTCCTTTAGATTTACCGTAATCCCTTAAGAACATTGAAGAATGCTAGCACATTAGCTCTTAGAAACATTAAAAAATATAATGAAGCAACAGTGCAATAGTGCTAGCAGAATGCTCTCATTTAAAAAAAAAAACTAGGGTTTTTTCGAAGTTCCGGTTCAGCTGAAGGCGCTCTGAGAACCGCAAACTCACTCGTCATATAAGAATGCATATTGACAAAACCATACCTATTTCGTTGGAGAATTGTTAAGTTTTTTTTTGAAACTATATTCAGTCCTCCTGAAATCAAGTTGGAACTTACTGTAAAGTCTTAGAAAGGAAAAATTAAATGCTCTAAAACCAACATTCGTCCTCCATCTTCGAGCTTTTCTATAGCTGTTTTTTATTTTGTCCGTTGGCTGTATTATATGCATTGCTTTTCAAATATTTGAGGAACAGTATTTATAGATTAATTACACAAACATTCTAGCACTGATAGGCAGCCAGTGCAACCCAATACAGCGATAATGCTGTCACAAGATGCAGCACTATTAATCTTGCCCCGCTTGTGCTTCAATAGAGATGCATTATGCTTAGCAAAAGGGGAACACAGAAATAGAACCATGCAAAGCAAAAACGTTATTTTAAAATTTGCCAAATTGATCAATGGCATGAGACTAACACGTCACTGAACATATGAATTTTAGAAGTTACAAAGCTTTGGATTAGGATATTGTCCTCGAATTCTAACTGAAATGCTATTTTTTTTTTTTATTATCTTAAGACTCTGGATATTGGAGTTCATAAATTTGATAAACTAAAAGTTTAAACTAATTATGTGTGGTTATGCTATATTAATATTCTTTGTAGTTATGGTACATTAAGGGACGTCTCACTGAGTATGAGAACAATGTAAAACTCATCAGTGGGCTAAAATTCCTTAAATGGCAGATTTAAATCACAAAAAATTAACTTTTTTGCATATATTTCCCAATAGGCAAGCAGGACAAGATTTATTTTGGCCTCCACAATTGTCCCAAAAAACACTGTTCTAAAACTTCTTCCCTTAATTTAATTTATCCAATTTTTGACAACTTTGTTGCACATTCTTCAGAGCCATGTCCACCCAGTAGTTTTATGTATAACAAAAACTTAAAATATCCTACACAATGTTAAGCCTTCGCGGGAGTTTTGTTGCAGATCCATTGCAATGGACAAGTCTTGTGGGCTCTTCCACTTTCAAGCCTCAAATTATAGGACGGTCGTGGACTTGGCTTTATGCTCCTCTGGCACTATTTGGAAAGCCATTTTATTCATACAACATCCTGCTTGGTGTATTTAAGTATTTTGTACTCCTTGAATGCATTTGTGTAAAACCATCCTGACACCCAGCGATCAAGCAGCTCTTCACTCAAGGCGCACAACAAAAATCGTACCTCCAGCCTCCAGGCACTTTACGCGAAAAGTACTGGCTAACTAAAGTATTGTGCGCTATGGAAACGCTACAATTTTAACGTAGTTACTTTCAGGTGACCTTTCACCTGTCTTATCAAAAGGCTCAATAGGGGTGGTTTACTGAATCTTTCCCTCCCCCCTACCCTTCTAATTACGCACATTGCAATAACTGACATGCACTGTTAGAGAGCCTTTGATGCAATTCCATTTTACTGACCATTAATTAAATCTCAAATGTACATTGCACATTGTAATTTCAAACATGGCGTTAACGGCCTCTTAAAAAGACTTCACACTGAAGCCCTGTTCACTCCTTTTTCATCATTATCTTTAACACTTTGCATTCCTACCCTAAAAGGCGCCGCATTAGAAAGTTTCAACCTCTGGCATTATGCATCTGAGCATCCAAGCTTTATTTGGACCCTCTCATGTGACGAGCAAATTCACTGATACAGAGATCTGTCTAGGTTTTGACGTTCATGGCCAAGGGGCTGGTACTAAACACTGCATTCAAGCGAGTCGGGCTGGTATGAAAGTACAATTAGCTATTTTTCCAGTGTTGCCAAAGCACTTTAGTAAAAGTGCCAAACAATACTTAGGGACTTACAATATTTTTAGTTTGCCTGTGGCTAGTGAAACAAGGTAGAAAGAAAATATGATCCTATAAAAATAAGATTTTGCTAGTAGTGTGGGTAGCTCTCTTCAATAAGGGCAACTGATTCAACCAAGCAAATGTTGACTCCCAAGAATTTCTAGTTAATCCAACAGGGAGGGTTGTGATATAGGAAACTTTATAATTCTACAGAAGAGTACCACACGGAGACACGTTTATTAATGAAATATTTTAGACAATATATAAAAGGGTGTTTACAGGAGAATTGAGAAATTTATAGAGATTTGAAAAATTTGCCGTCTTTAGCGTTTGCTTCTACGTCACAGCGCTGCGGAGTACCATGTTTTAGTACATGCCCATAAGAGAACGTAAAAACCAGATTAAATTTCAAAAATTCTCAATTTCTCAAATTCCATGCCTGTACTGCATTACTTACATCCTATCTATATTGTTCACTTAAAAAAAACTTAACATTTCAATCCCTGTAATTTAAGGAAAATTTATACTTGCAACTGCAAATAATTAGATCAAGCACGTTCCAGAAAAAAAACAGATCTCCAAATTCTTCCATAATTTATGAAGCTAAAACAAGTCACGTTTCGGCGTTTTATCATGGACCCTCAGTTCCAGAAGACGTCGTTCTTGATACGCAGCCCATGCTTACCCAAACTGGGCTAACACAAAAAATCCGACCGTGTTAAGGAAATTTGAAAATTTTCAAGAGCATCTGTCAATGTCAACTTTATAAATTTTCTCGTTATAAATTTCCTCGTTATTATAATTCATTTCACCTTTATACACCCTTTTCCATATAGTTAAAAAAAACCTTTATAATACATCTCCCCGCGGAGCTCTTCTGTAGGATAACCGTTTCCTTTCCGATAGGAATACAGGGAACGCAGAACAATTTTCACGTGCGTGTTTAAAACATACGGAAGCACTACAGTTTGTGATATGTCAACCCCGCAAATATAAGACGCAAAAGTTTTGGTTTATCTGTCCATTTAATCTAGAAGGGCGGGAATGTTGAAAGCAAAAGTAAAATCTGAACTTAAGTGGACCTTCCAGCAAAATCCACTGAACTTGAGAAAAACTCGGCGTTCGCAAGATTCCATGAGAACAAGATTACAAGCCACAGAATATTATGAGCTACTACGAATTCTTCGAAATATTACACAATACGATCGATGGGGCAGAAATACATCTCCGAAAATGTGTAAAAGAGCAAGAATATTATATAATGGAGTAAATTTTGAAAACCTCGAATGCATGGCAAGCTGACTTATTCGGTAAGATATTCCACAGACGACCTATAGAACTTTTAAACATTGGTTAAATTACAATAAGCCACCACGTGGCAGAATTCTACTAAAACCCTTAATTAAGCAAATAAATGTCATGGATCAACTGGACTGGCAGCTGGGCCTCCAAATCATAAGCCCTCTATTACCTTCAGTCTTGACTAAATCCTTAAAACCAAACGTCAGATTACATGAAAAGTTACAAAACACTTTTGGTCTCCTTACCTGCTGGATGACGAAAGCTTTCAAGTCCGGTTCTATAAACCCAACAGAGCAGGTTCTTCCGTAAAGGCCATAGCAAGGAACGTGAAAGTTTTGACAGTCCCAAAAATAATTATATTTTACTACGACCGACCACATTTCAGTTCAGACACTCAAATCACGATTGTGCAGATTTCCACACACGTCTGCTTGCGTCTGCCAACACCACGTAGACCAAAATGACGTTCAATGCACTGATCCTCGGAGTCAGTTTTGAGTTTTTTCCAGTAACTACTCTTCACTACTTTTAAGCCAGTCACAAGCGTCCGTGTCATTCTGGTCTGACGAAGACGGGAATGATGTCCTCCGATTGGCTGACGGAAAGCTCGGTACCTTGAGGAGTATTGTTACCTTCTTAACAGACGTTACGACGGGACAATTAACACGTTGGCAATTAGATGTTTTCTTTAATATTTCTGAATTCATTCATTGATTATCATGGCCAGGATAAATAGACATTGGACTAGGAAAATAAAATTCACTCCAGCGCTGAGAGAGAGAGAGAGAGAGAGAGAGAGAGAGAGAGAGAGAGAGAGAGAGAGAGAGAGAGAGAGAGAGAGAGAGAAGAGAATCACTTTACTGACACCATTCCACCAATCCCTTATACAATAAAACGTAATTACTGGAAAAATTGCACTGCAAATCCAACCATCAAACGCTTGGTTTCACTAAAAGGAATCTCTTCTACTTATGGAAAGGCCATGCAATTGTAAAGTAACACCACAGACCTTCTGTATTAAAATCCTCGATATCCTCTCTTACTGACTGAATCAATATTGGTTAAGTAACTTCTAAAAATGTAAATTCATATATGAATAAAGATGGACTAAATAAAACCATAGAAGTACGGGATAAGTAATGAGGCAGTGATATCTGCAACAACCAATTTCTTATAAACTTCTCAAGTTTCTAGGTAGGCGACATTCGGATAACGTCTACCAAATCCCTTCGTAGCATAAGGGTGAGAGACTATTAAGCCAGACATTTTAGGCCTTGCACAACGCCAAGGACATAAAAACACCACTATCTACAGCCATTAAGAAGTTCTCGAAAAGATAGAGCCCTTACAGTACTGATGTAAGGGCTATTGGATATCATCTTCGAAATATTGCCTTTGTTATAAATATCTTGATGAATGTTCTAGGAAGAAGCTTGTGATTATTGTTGTCATTAATAGAGTGGGATATTGCAACTCTGTGTATCAGAATCTAGTTAAGATACAATTTAGGAAGTTAAACAGAGTGGCAAGATTAATTCTGGGGGTCGCACCCGGGGATAGGATTACCCCTGTATTGTTTGAGTTGCAATGGCTTTCAATAAAAACTAGAATAATGTTTACAAAATATTATGAAACATCAAGTTATCAAGAATGGATACCCAGTGTATATTTAAAGGATCTGCTTTAACAGATACAACCAACGAATGGTGTAAAAATAAAACTATCTAAAGGTGGTTTACAGGTGGTTTCAAGCTATGAGAGCCAAGATGCTCTTCGAATATTGGTTTTCGAGCCTTCAAATGCGCAGATGAGAAAGACTGTATTATTGTCTGTGTTATGATAGTGTGGATTAGAGAGTTACTAAGGAATATCTTGCGATTCTTAGAAGATCTCTGCATACATAGAGTATAAAAAAAATGTGGGTGGGGATGAGCTC
This sequence comes from Macrobrachium rosenbergii, assembly GCA_039081455.1. Taxonomy (NCBI): domain Eukaryota; kingdom Metazoa; phylum Arthropoda; class Malacostraca; order Decapoda; family Palaemonidae; genus Macrobrachium; species Macrobrachium rosenbergii. The sequence continues at coordinate 130,509 of JANJGK010000713.1, forward strand.
CTGCAAGGCCCCTTTGAAGGAGTGAGACAAGATAAAAAGCCTCCAGTTAGTTAATAAGTAAATGTCCAGTCCCTCCCTGCTGTGAATCCCCCAAATGCGCAACTGCCTGTCATCACCTGGGACTAAGAAATAACCTAAGCAAATACTTTTCGTACAGTGCATCGCTGGATTCAGGCAGACCCCTTCAGGTTGAAATGGTAGTTCTTGCAATCACGGACCAATCACACTCCACAAAGTTAAAGAAGTTCCCAATTTCTCTGATGAAAAATAAAATAAAAGGATTAACTGTCAGTACACCTATCAGCCAACACATCGAAAATAAACATTTCCCGAAACGGACATAAAAACAGGAAAATTTCATGAAGTTGTCAGTTTGTGTTTTAAAATGATAGATAACGGCCTAGAAAAACACCACTGCCCAAAGAGTGAGACAAAGGCAATGGAAAAAGAAGAAATTAGACGATTTATGAAGTTGTTATGGTGGGAATTTGAAGACTAGTATGAAATTCAACTTTAAGCTCTTCCAATTTCTCTGCATAAATAGGATATAAATAAATATGGCGGTCCAGCTTTTATGATTAAAACAGATGAAGCAATCTTATCGTAAATCGAGAATTATTGATAGTGTTTTACCAGCAGTTCCTGAATATCTCGAAAGGAGAATCTTTCATCAGTAAATCACTCAGCTTTTAGAAAGAAACGATCCACTCAAAGAGTACTATGCTCTGTGCTGGATGGCCTCCAAAAAAGATAGATTTTTATGTGTTACATGAATTTAACGAGACGTTCAGTGTAGTATTTGAACTGCTGATCATTCTTAAAAGGAATCGACGATGAATACGATGCACCGACATGATTTAAGAGCCAAAAAGGCCTCTTCGCCATAATAGTCCTATATCAAGGCTGTATAAATTCATGGATCTTAAAGGCAGTATGCAATAACAAAACTATCTAACAGGATTGTTTAAAATGTGGCAATACTGACAAAAAAGGAAAGCTACGTTGAAGCAGAGTTGCGACTGAATAAAAGCAAGAAGTAAGTATTATGACTATTGCCAATTTTACTTGAGAGCTTTCATGACTTCATCACGTTCCCCTTCCGGAATATTTCCCTTCTCACTAATATGAACAATGTAAGTCGCTCCCAACTCGACCTAAAACCGTCATCCGTTGCTGCTCCAACACGAATACCTTTTCATACACTAGAAAAGCAATGTGATGCAGATGATGAGCAAGATCAAGACAAACAGATACCGAGTGACTGGGTTCTACAACTCACCTAAAACGTAAAAGAAAAGACATGGATGACACGGCAGAAGATCGAGTAGGCTATGTCTTATAATAATTTTAGAAACTTAAACATGCCTATCCTTATTCGGGATATTAAGCAGGGCCTTCGCCTTTCCAGTTATTACTATTTAGTTTTCATGCATAATATAGTCTTCACTGTCATAGCTATTGAATTCACGTTTGGTATTCATAAATCATCACTCTCATCATAAGCGAAAAGGATGAACATCTTCATATACTAACTAATTTCAGTTTAAATCCCTCTCAGCAATTTATCTTCTATACCACATAACTGTTCAACTTCATCCTGACTTTTGTGATCCTCCACTGTTCTTTCCTTATCGATCTTAGTGTCTTCTCTCTTACTTTCGTAATCAAAACAATGCCATGCACCTGCCTTTGTATACAAAGTACCGTGAACAATAATCCCCGTTCTCACCCATCAACTTTACCTTTCTACGTTGGAACATTTTTCCCTCTCGCTAAATTTACTTATCAGCTAACCGTTATCGCCACCATGCTACATCTCACGAGTAATTCCATTAACTCTTGATGTCTTTTCATACGTCAATCTCTTGATCGAATTCTTTTCATCGTTACAAGTCACTTCAACAACCATGCTCACTCTGATGCAAATCCTTTCCAAGGTACAGCTTTTTCAGCTCTACCTCCACTGCAGATAACAAATCTTCAAAATGCTCATTCCGCCCACTCAGGGCTGAAAATACTTCGGACTACATTTTTCATTTTGCATCTTTTATTCTCAGATCCATTTCATCTTTCTCCTTTTTCCCTGAAGTTTGATCTATGAAGAGCAATGTAGTATCCATAAAGTAATTGCTCATCTCTTGACTGTCCTATCTATCCTGCTATTTATTTGAGTAAGTCATTCCCTCCATCACGCAATTGCAAGTCAAATGATCTATATATTTCTGTCACAGGATATATATATATATATATATATATATATATATATATATATATATATATATATATATATATATATATATATATATATATATATATATATATATGTGTGTGTGTGTGTGTGTGTGTGTGTGTAACGTGCTTGTAGAGTATAACTGACCATTGGTAAAATTATGTGAGAATTTCAGTTTTGTTATAACTATGAACCATGCTGGATTAAGACATCATATTTTTCTGTTAAAATATAACATCGAATAATTTTTTTTCAATTACCACTCCTTGAATTCCTTCAGAGACAGAGACTTTTATCTCCTACTTTTGCTGGCAATGTACAAGCAGAATGAGGTCAAGTTCAAGAACACTCAGATTTAGAGGTTAGAGTTCAAAGTTTAGGGTTTAGCTTGGCCTTAACTTCTGAGTTGTATGACACAGTTTCTCAACAGTTAGCTAGTGTAATCTTTTAATGAATCAGATGCACAATGAGATCATTTCATCTTTATAAATCAAATATGCATTTGACTTAAACTATAATAATTCAAGGTTATCCATAGATACTTTACAGACTAATCGACAATGCGAAATCTGCTGATATTCATCCATCTATATATATATATATATATATATATATATATATATATATATATATATATATATATATATATATATATATATATATACATATACATATATATATATATATATATATATATATATATATATATATATATATATATATATATAGAGAGAGAGAGAGAGAGAGAGAGAGAGAGAGAGAGAGAGAGAGAGAGAGAGAGAGAGACGTATGTGCGCGTGATTGTGTGTGTGTATATTTAGACACACTATATCAAGACGGAAACTCAAGCATGTCTGAATGTTTTATTTTTCAATATAAAGCATTGGCGATGAAAACCAAATTTTGACCGAGTCTAGGATACGCCTATGTGCACAAAGAGAAAGAGAGATAGAGAAAGAGAATAGGTGATAAAAAAGAGCAATTTTGCTGCAAGCACGCTGAACAAGAAAAGTGCCTGTTTGCGTACTAATGTTTTCATTCCTGCTCAAGCAATGCAGTTCATTCTGAAGCGAGAGAGAGAGAGAGAGAGAGAGAGAGAGAGAGAGAGAGAGAGAGAGAGAGAGAGAGAGAGAGAGAGAATTTAATTATCTTTTTGGACACACATTTAAGCTCTTCAATAATTCTCTCAAGGGATGCATTATAGTATACACCCGGGTAACATGTTTCTGGTTTGGTTTATTCGCTTGTTTTCGGAATTAGGTCTAAAAATGCGTTGATTTTTGGCAACTGCGCCAAAGGTGGGCCTAATGACTGGCAAAAAGAGAATAGATTAAAAAGAACAGATTTTAGGAGACACGGAAATGAAACTTTTGGGATGTAGGGATATTTAGGTTGGGTGCTCAGCCTTGCAAAGGGTTGTAGTGCCTACAAAATTATTATTATTATTATTATTATTATTATTATTATTATTATTATTAATTTCCTTGGCTTTGTTTCTGCGTGTGTTGTGGGTTCCCATTCCTCCTACTTCCTCTCCCCTCCAAAAACTGGTTTTTAAACAGGGTGGTCCCTAAACAGCGGCCCCCCTCCCCCGGGACCCCGCCTCCCACATCCCTCTCCCCCCTCCCCCCCCATCACCTTCCCCCAAATACCTGTTTAAGCAGTGTGGTCACTAAGCAAACCCCCTTCTCCTCGGGACCTCAACTCTCTCGTGGAAAAACGATAGCCCCTTCCCCCTTCCCCCTCCCCTCCCCTCCCCTCCCTCTTTCCTATTCCTTTTGCCTCCCCCTTCGCCTTCCCTCTTCATGATGTTTGTATACGACCGGAACGTGTGGGAATGGTATGGCATGGGTATGGATATTGATATGGGTATTGGTATGGAATGGATATGGGTATAGAATGGATATGGGTAAGGGTATAGGTATGGGTATGGTAAGAATATGGGTATGGGCATCGGTATGGGTAAGGATATAGGTATGGGTATGGTACAGATATGGGTATGGGTATGGTACAGACATGGGTATGGGAATGGGTATGGGTATGGGTATCGGTATCGGCTTTATGATTTTTATGATGAAATAAAATGGGTTGAGATTGAGTACTATTAACAAAATGTTTATAGATTACTCCAGGAATGCTTCAGGAGCTGAAGCCTGCTTCAAAAGATCCTGGAGTTGTGAAGACATCTTTCCAGAATAATATTTTAATAAAACTGTCCAGAAATTTTCAACATTTCGAAATGGACTCAGCGGGTAGTTCTAGAACAACAGCAGGCACTACTGGTGGATGGTCCGGAGCCACCAATGACATCAGCACTGATTCAAAACCCATCAACAGCTGCCCCTGCACCCACACCAAGATATGGTCAGTTGTTTGTATATGACTGGAAGGTATGGGAATGGTATGGTATGGGTATGGATATGGATATGGATATGGCTATGGCATGGATATGGGTATGGTTATGGGTATAGGTACGGGTATGGTAAGGATATGGGTATAGGTATCGGTACAGGTATGGGTATGGGTACAGGTATCGGTATGGTACAGATACGGGTAAGGGTATGGTACAAATATGGGTATGGTGCAGATGGGCATGGTACAGATATTGGTATGGTACAGATATTGGTATGGTACAGATATGGGTATGGGTATGACATAGGTATGGGTATGATACATTATGTGTATGGGTATGGGTATGGTATGGGTATGATACAGATATGGGTATGGGTATGATACAGATATGGGCATGGTATGGATATGATAAAGATATGGGTATGGGTATGGTCTGGATATAGGTATGGGTATGGTACTGATATAGGTATGGGTATGGTACAGATACAGCAACTAATAAATGCAAGCGATAGCGAGCATCTGCTAATTATTATTATTATTATTATTATTTGAGGCTGAAAAGCTTTTTTTATTGAAATAGTTTGAATTAGGATATTCACATGGGGCATTTTAGTTTTCTTTATACGCGAATGATGTTCAAAATACTACCAGACGCCCATGCATTACTGGACTATTTCGGTGAAATGATATAAGGCGCGCGCGTGCACAAACACACGCACGTGCACACACAAACATACACACACGCACACACACACACACACACACACACACACATATATATATATATATATATATATATATATATATATTCGAAACTTGTCAACTCTAAATGTCCGCTGATTGCGAGTTCATGAAAGATGAGGTATCAAAGAAGCAAAAGGAGCTTCTTAACTTTATGAAGCCACTTTGTACACCCTTTTATTGCGTCAAAGTCAAAGAGACTTAGCAATTGTAACTTGACCTATCGCCTCTTCCATGGATTCTGGAATGGGGCTCAATAAGTGACTGAAAACATAGCACTTCAAAAAGATCAATGAGGCTGCCTTACTGAATCTTTTACGCGGGTTCCTTCCATGAATGCTAAGCTCATATTCTGCCATAATTTTCCAGGTCAAGTACATTGTGTCCTACATCAGTAAGCTTTGCTCGTTAGTTAACAAATCATATGGTCAAAATTTGAAGATTGATTTCCTACAGTTGTATATTTATCCATTCTGCAATGAAAATAATATAATCTAAATGTACCTACTCCCACAGAGAAGACACTCAATATTTTATTACATTATGACATTTGTCTTTTTATTTGTGTTTGGTTAAATTACTTGTTTATGGTTTTATCAACGTACATTATCTTTATGTCTTGACAAGATTGTATGTTATATATTGTGTTGTTAGGGCAGTAAATAGTTTATAATGTTGAAGGCTGATTACATAGTCAGGGACTAATTCAATTGTGAGAGTAGGTTGCTGAAGGTCTAAAACGAGCGAAGCACGGAGGTAATTGTACCTTGCCAATGAAATACACACCAGAGATTAGAAGGATTGACTTAAACTCATCTTTGCTAATTCATAAAAATTCAACATAGCTTTAATCAAATGGCCTATATGAATCACAGTCTTAACATGGAAGAGAATAAGGATAAATTACAAGCACAGCCCACTCACCTTTAATTAGGCTGATTTGAAACAAAGATACCCAGTGAGATACCATGAAGATTCTACGCTAGTTCATTATTATAACTGGGGCATCGTAACAAGAAGCAAGGTCTAAGGAAGAAGGCAACCAGGTCAGAGGCAGTCAGCCAACAGCTAATTTCAATTCCAAATTTGCGAGATGTGAATGGTTATGGTAGGTAACTGGGTATTGCAGAACTGCGGCACTCAAACATCTTAGTCGAGAAAGCTCAATCCCCTATAGAAAAAAGTCGTAAGTCGTCATCAAACACTCTTATAACACACCTTATATATATATATATATATATATATATATATATATATATATATATATATATATATATATATATATATATATATATGTATATATATATATATATATATATATATATGTATATATATATATATATATATATATATATATATATATATATATATATATATATATATATATATATATATATCTATATATATATATATATATATATATATATATATATATATATATATATATATATATGTATATATATATATATATATGTATATATATATATATATATATATATATATATATATATATATATATATATATATATATATATATTATATATATATATATATATATATATATATATATATATATATATATATATATATATATATATATTATATATATATATATATATATATATATATATATATATATTATATATATATATATATATATATATAATTTATATATATATATATATATATATATATATATATATATATATATATATATATATATATATATATATATATATATATATATATATATATATATATATATATATATATGAAAATAAGAAGGCCCATAAAACACTATTTAAACGTTGAAACCATATATTTCGGGCACTTGTTTCTGTGCCCCTGTTCACTGGTAGAATATGGACAGGTGGAAAGTTACAATGGTATATATACAAAAACATGAAGGTGTGGCCTTAGGCCTCCGATGTTAAGGAGGTGGCGTTTCTTAAGAAGGAGGAGATTGACCAAATTCCCTAGTGGTTTTTGGCCTCATTAGCTCCCGTTTGGCGATGGATCTGGCGGTCGCGTTTCTTGGGTCATCTTCTTCAAAAGGGGTCCGAGGATTAAGGTGTCAATGGCGTCCGATTTCCAATGTCCTCCTGACAGGTTCATATTGTTGGTTTGATTGATGATAGCAGATTCCAGCATCTTTCTTTTGTACGGACAGCTACTCTTGAAAACCAACTCCGCCCCACTCCAGTTAATGACATGCCCTGTATTTCTAATATGTAGGAAAATTCCCGAACTCTCCGAAGCGTAACGTACTGATCTTTTGTGCTCTGTTATTCTTTGCGAGAGCACAAAAGATCAGTACATTACGCTTCGGAGAGTTCGGGAATTTTCCTACATATTAGAAATACAGGGCATGTCATTAACTGGAGTGGGGCGGAGTTGGTTTTCAAGAGTAGCTGTCCGTACAAAAGAAAGATGCTGGAATCTGCTATCATCAATCAAACCAACAATATGAACCTATCAGGAGGACATTGGAAATCGGACGCCATTGACACCTTAATCCTCGGACCCCTTTTGAAGAAGATGACCCAAGAAACGCGACCGCCAGATCCATCGCCAAACGGGAGCTAATGAGGCCAAAAACCACTAGGGAATTTGGTCAATCTCCTCCTTCTTAAGAAACGCCACCTCCTTAACATCGGAGGCCTAAGGCCACACCTTCATGTTTTTGTATATATACCATTGTAACTTTCCACCTGTCCATATTCTACCAGTGAACAGGGGCACAGAAACAAGTGCCCGAAATATATGGTTTCAACGTTTAAATAGTGTTTTATGGGCCTTCTTATTTTCATATTACACTGTAGTATTACAGGAAAAGACATTCATATATATATATATATATATAAAGCCCTTTGTTAGCTGAGTCGGTTGAGCTTCAGACTGTCACTCGATGGGCCGGAGTTCAATTCCCCGGGCCGGCTGATGAAGAGTTAGAGGAATTTATTTCTGGTGATAGAAATTAATTTCTCGCTATAATGTGGTTCGGATTCCACAATAAGCTGTAGGTCCCGTTGCTAAGTAACCAATTGGTTCTTAGCCACGTAAAACAAGTCTAATCCTTCGGGCCAGCCTTAGGAGAGCTGTTAATCAGCTCAGTGGTCTGGTAAAACTAAGGTATACTTAATTTATATATATATATATATATATATATATATATATATATATATATATATATATATATATATATATATATATATGTATATATATATATATATATATATATATATATATATATATATATATATATATATATATATATATATATATATATATATATATCAATAAGCAAAACAAAATTTACACCACAGACAAACAAGAGGTACTTCTTTGTGTTTATCAAAGAGGAAAATTTCTCTCTCCTTCTTAAATGGAGAAATACGGAGGACTTGTGAAATAGCCCGTAGAGAGCTCCTAGATTTCGAGATATGCCTTCCCACTTCCGGTATCATTTGAGCAAACCACCAGGCCAAGGCAACACGACGCTTATATCCATGGCAATAAGTTTGTATGGCACTTATACGTCCCAGTCTTCGCTGGCTGCCAAGAATACATTTTCAGAATTACATAGTGCTTGTTTGTTTTTGTTTTTTTTTCGAGAGAGAGAGAGAGAGAGAGAGAGAGAGAGAGAGAGAGAGAGAGAGAGAGAGAGAGAGAGAGAGAGAGAGAGAGAATCAGTGACATGCTATTCAAATAGAATAAAAAAAAAAAACGGATTTATGTTAAAATCACCCGTCAACAGCAGGAGGTTAAGTCATTTATTATTGTCTCTCCCCTAATAAAAGTTAGATCTAAGCGAAAGTAATACAGGTATCATCAGCGTCCATTTATTTTATTTATTTTTTATTTTTTTTTTTAGAAATTTATCAGTTACAGTAAATTCTAAAGCTCCGAGGTAATCCTTGAAAGATTATTACATTTCTAAACAATAAAAAGTACAAGTTTACTAAGAAAGTCATTTTCAAGATATATACACTGTGCTCTCCAAAGTTGCAGAAAACTAATTTTTAAGCCTCTATTTATGTATGTGGAATCTAAAGGATTGTTAGCTGATAGTCAATATGCATATAGGAAGCAGTTAGGTACCTGCAATGATCTTTTAGACTTGACATGCCATTTGCAAGGGAACCTTGATAAGGGTTTTATGTGAGTCTTGATAAGGGTTATCGATTTAATCATTCGAAAACAGCATTAAATAGATTTTAGAGCTGCTTTCGATTTATTAAATCACAAGGCACTTAATTATAAACTTCAGAATCTTGGAGTGGGTGGATATATTTTAAGATTACTTCAAGATCTTACAGGTAGGCAGCAGCGAGTTGCTGTTAATGGGATCCGTAGCTAGCCAAGATTTGTGGTGTTGGAGTTCCATATGGTAATGTTCTTAGCCCGGTGTTATTTTTAGTATATATACAAGTGATATGGTTATTGGCCTGAAAAAAAAAAGATTGTTCAGTGCGCGCTTACATTTCTTTTTCTCAGACAGACTGATTGATGAGTGAAAAAAGCAAGTATGAAGGACACGGTGTTTTGTTTAAAAAATATCCTTATAAAACAGTAAATAATAGGCGATAAAACATAGATTACATTTGATTTTAAAATCCTACGGGACCTACATTTTTAAAATCTTTTTTATTGAACATATTTGGAAATTTAGCACATAAAAATGTATAAGAAAACTCATCCAGCTTTGGCAATAAATTTTAACATTTAAATAGCATTTACAGAGAGAGAGAGAGAGAGAGAGAGAGAGAGAGAGAGAGAGGGTGTAATAGGTGTTGCTTAATAGTATAACTTCTGTTAATTTTATCGGTAATACATAAATCCAAGTGTTCAATTTGTATTGCAGATAAGACAAGGTCGATGAAATTAAGTTCCAATTTGTAACTGGATAAAGAATGATATTGGGTGGCGTCATTTCCTTATTCTAGACAGAAAATGAAAATGGCATGAAGGCTTGAAGTAATACTCCAAACTACATCTTTAGAAGAGGCGTTCAGCCGAATAAGACACAGTCAGAATGGCTTTTATGGATATTATACACTGGATATTGAAATAAAATGCTGATATGGAGGACTCATGAACATCGATAGATACAAAACATAAGTTCATAATTGTTGATTTAACAGTTGCTCTTCGTAACTCAATCTGTCAACACAGCACAAGCATGAGTTACCTTTGACCTCTCCTACCGTTGTAAACCATATTACTTATGCTTCGTCTGCACTGAGTCACTGCGTCTCTGTTCTTTGCAGGGGAAAGTGTAGGAAAGGTATCAAGTAGAGGTGATTGTCTGAAATGAAGCTAGTCTTACAATGGCAACGGACTTTGCTCAGAGGTGAACCCTAAGGGGTAAGCTGTGAAAATAAACAAGTAAAACAAGAAAAAAATGCGCAGAAGTTTCTTAAGCGCAATCGAGTTTTCTGTACAGCGTATAATCAAGGCCACCGAAAATTTATCTATCTTTCGGTGGTCTCGGTATAATGCTGTCTGAGCCGCGTCCCATGAAACTTTAACCACAGGCCGTAGGTGGCCTGTCGTATATCGTTGCCAGACTCACGATTATGGCTAACTTTAACCTTAAATAAAAAAAAATACTGAGGCTAGAGGGCTACAATTTGGTGTGCTTGATGACTGGAAGGTGGATGATCAACATAGCAATTTGCAGGCCTCTAGCCTCCTCAGTATGTTTTAAGATTTGAGGGCGAACAGAAAAAGTTCGGGCAGAAAAAGAGCGGACGGACAAACAAAGCTTGCAGAATAGTTTTCTTTCACAGAAAACTAAAGTGCGCTGAAGTTTTTTTCGGCGCAATCGAGTTTTCTGTACAACATATATTGCTGTATGAAACTCTCAGCCACGACCCATGAAACATTCGGCCAAGGTCCGGTGGTGGCCTGTCTTGTTGGCACCTAAAGCAGTGCCAGACGCACGATCATGGCTGACTTTAACCTTAAATACAACAAAAACTACTAAGGCTAGAGGGCTGCGATTTGGTATGTTTGATGACTGGAGTAAGGATGATCAACATATCTATTTGCAGCCCTCTAGCCTCAGTAGTTTCTAAGATCTGAGGGCGGACAGAAAAAGTGCGGACGGACAGAAAAACCAGCCATCTCAATAGTTTTCTTTTACAAAAAACTGAAAAGGTCTGGTGTAGATCCCTGAAAGCACTTGAACCAAAGGAAAGATGAATTTGTGAGAACTTTGGGAACATAGTAACGAAAGACGTAAATGGCATTCGTGGCACCTGATTAAAAGTCAAGGGTCAGTGGTCATTGCCTTTTGTTTTACTCGAGTGACCAGCATTTTAAAGGAAAAGGAGTTTACTACATGTAACGGAAAAGGTGAGAAGGATGTCTTGTGTACCAGGCTCTTGTTGATCACAGAAGAACAGGGAATAATGCACAATAGAGAGTAAAATGTTGTTAATTAAAAAGCTCCTAATCTTGTTTAATTGCTGAAAAAAAAAAAAACAAGATTAAGAGCCTGTTATTCAACACCTTTTACTCTCAGAGCTGTTTGTAGCCCCGTTTGTCACTGATCAGCAATAAATAGTCTGGTACACAAGTCATCCTTCTCATCTTTTTTCGTTGCATCATGGGTGGCTTATTTCAACACTACGTGAAACTAGAATGTTTTGTCGAAAACCTCATTAAATCCAGCATTTGAAGAATGGTATTAAAAATTCACGCCCATCATGCCTCTCTTTACTGGAGAAAGGATTCTCGAAAGCTGAAAAAGGGGATGAGTATAAGTAAGTAAGTCAGGTTAATCCCTTTGTTTCACCATCACAGATTTCCCTGGAGAAAATTTCTAATGAAAAAGAACGTTGTACTATAGACAAAAGAATTTCTTTTAAGAATTTAATAAATCCCATAAGAAAATTAGTGTTACGACGGATCCACTTATAGCATACTGTCGTCCTTTATACATCATTATAATATTGCCTGTCTGAAATCCCTCGTTCCTCCACCTTCATCCTTTTCCTGTGGAATAACCTCCAAATTTGCTTGGTGATATCATGGTAAAAATCAAATGTATATATTTTTTATCTACGTTATTTCACTTATAGTAAAAGATGCATTTTGCTCCTTTGTCTTCATTTTACTCTTTTCCAAAGTAGTGAGCTTGATGAAGTTGCTTCGTTGACTTCAGCCTACAGCATATGGCGAATAATTTTTAATGACTATGCACAATGACAGGTAAAAATTGCTAATTGCACTCCCTCTTGGTATTTGGACGTTTTCATAAATTCGTAACCACACTACCTATTGGTGTTAGAAATGTATGCATGTACGTATTTACATGCATACACACATATATACATACATACATACACACACACATAATTAATATATATATATATATATATATATATATATATATATATATATATATATATATATATATATATATATATATATATATGTGTGTGTGTGTGTGTGTGTGTGTGTGTGTGTGTGTGTGTGTGTGTTTGTGTGTTTGTATGTGTGTGCAGAGAGATAGAAAAAACGAGAGACTTAGAAGAAATATGCAAGAAAAAAAAACAGAATTTAGGACGGGAAGCAATTACATAGATTTCTTCAACAGAAACAAGTGGCATTACATGGAAATCCGTGGAGATAGAGAGGTTGATGAACAGAGAGAGCCGATAAGCGAATTAAGTCACCGCTTCAAGCAGTGAGTACACTGAAAATGCCTTAAATATGAAAAATAGGGGAGACGCGGAGCTGAATGATGCTTGCATAGCAACCTTTGCGGTACCTGAGAATGCTTGGGGAGTGACTGTTGACGATGAAGGCTGAATAAAGGTTTAAAGAATGGCAAGACACCAGGAGTTAATGATAGACCGCCTACTTAACCGAGTTCTAATATACCTGTATACGGAGACATTGTAAGTATCATCATCGTTTGACTTTTAGACAGTCTCTGAACTATTAACAGCAAATTCTATTCGAATAATAGTTTTGATTTTATATCCACCCTTCATTATTGTCCTGTTAAATAAGTGTATTTATTACCTCACATGGTAGGAATAAAGTTAATGATATGGAAACAGTACCTGGTTGATATTTTTATCCTTGTAGAACTGGAGAACGAGCGTTCTCTGAGCTCATTCCCAGAAAACTCAAACCCAAAGGAACCGGCAGTAAACATACGATGTAAACAATCCAACTTTTTGAGAGATTTTACAAAAGATTAGGCCTAACTGGCTCAAAAGCGGAAAGAGTCAATTAAAGGGTTATATAAGGGAAGAGCCTGACCTCCAAAAATGACATTGGAATGAATAAGCTGACTGCATCATTTTCAAAATACAACACTTAATATATTCTCCTTTTGGCACACAATAATAATTTTGCAAAACGTACATAAAATAATATATATATATATATATATATATATATATATATATATATATATATATATATATATATATATATATATATATATATATATATATATATATATATATATATATATATATATATATATATATATATATATATATATATATATATATATACATATATATATATATATATATATATATATATATATATATATATATATATATATATATATATATATATATACACACACACACATATATATATATATATATATATATATATATATATATATATATATATATATATATACCTGGTTTAAAATCAACAAAAGACTCTGACTTTGGCAACGCAGTTCAGTGGTCAGTCACTGGCTTTCATTGCTCTTAAACCAGGCAGCAGTTCAAATCCTGCAGGTGGCGAAACACTTGTCAGTTATAATTCCACTTGGCTGTAAATTGTTCCCTAGTCATAGCGATCTGGATATTAAACCATATTTGTGGCTAAATATTTGTGAATATAAATGTATATGCATATTATCAAGCTATATTTTGTCTAATCTTTAAATAGAGCAGACACATAATTAAATTCAAAGTTTAAATTTCCAGTACTTTGGAAAATGTGTGAATTCCTACTGAAGAATTCAGTGTAAATTCTAGCAACGAAGAGTTTAGATGCAGGTAAGGAAAACAATGCATCAAAGCTGTCTTCAATGCTGTCGATCCTGAAAAAAAGAAACCCTTACCCGGCATGAAGGTTTGGAGCCAATGTTATTTTCTCATTAACTTGACTTGGAATGGTAAGTTAGTGTTGTCAGCCTGTTTGACTTTGGTCAATTGAAGCTCAAGAGCAGAACTGGGAGCCTCTCAGAGACTTCGCCGAAGTTTGTGCTGACTCTTGAAATTGGTTTTGAACTAAGATACTGAGGTGAAAAGGAACTAAAGTTGGCTATGAGCTTTGTACATAGATAGATAGACAGACGGATAGATAGATAGATAAAAACGGGTTGGCAAAGTAACAAAGAGGTGATGAAAATTGGTTCTATGATAGCTCTTTTGTTTCATTTACGAGAGAGAGAGAGAGAGAGAGAGAGAGAGAGAGAGAGAGAGAGAGAGAGAGAGAGAGAGAGAGAGAGAGATCTTCGCTCATTCAACAATAACAGTGAAATAACAAGTCATTTGTGCCGTTTTTATGTCGCAACAGAAGAAGACGGAATAAACAAAGTAAAAAGTAAGAACAAAGGGAATAAACTCAAAAGTAAGATTTAGTGAGAAGCGTAAAACAAGGAAAAGACCTCATTAATCCTCCTCCTCCTCCTCCTCCTCCTCCTCTCTCTCTCTGTCTCTCTCTCTCTGTCTGTCTGTCTCTCTCTCTCCCTTCTGCGACTATTATTTTTACGTAAATAGGGTTGTGCAACCAGATCAAGTCTTTCTGTATGAATATTTGTATGTGGTTCACCAGCACCGAACCATGAATTTTTTCGATACTTCATTGTGATCAATTTTCCTGTATATCTAGAATCATTCCTTTGCAAAAGAACAAATTTTGACAGCATGCTTTCTATCATAAATAAGTAGATCCATAGGTTAATATCTGCATGGGTTTTACTTCGTTAAATTTATGTATTAATTGTAACGTGAGAAAAGTCAAGTCTAAAAATGGAGAGAGCGAACCTTTGCCATTAGACCGTCAGACTTTTTCAAAGGAGCAATTAGAGGATTGCAGGACACAGGAAAGGAGGAATTTCTCATGATTCCATTGACTATAACGTGTTGAGTTTAACTAATGACTTTTGGGTCTCCAAATGGTTCGGAAACTTTTTTTATTGTCTTATCTTATGTGTTTTCGTTAAGTGACATTCGTATGTGCGAAGGAATAATACAGTATTATGGTAATAATTTGCCTTTTGAATATTAAAAATTATGCATATAATGTTATAATTTTTAATTATATATCGCTGTTGAATTACTATTGACTTGATCTTTGGGTTAGATTTATGTCACATCTTGGTATGCACAAAACCTACAGCATATACTTGAAGTGAACTATCTGGCGTTCGGTGCCATTCGTGACGGACACATATTATATAGAAAAATTTTGAATAATAAAGCCTCAATGTAGCTGATATCTTTGTGCATATAGTAAGAAAAAACCCATAGGGAGTTATTAAGGTAACTGTGATCAAGATATTAATTCGGATAAGCAGTTCAGAATATGACCATATCTTCATTAGTAAACAAACTCTCTCTTTCTTTACTACATTTGAGTTATAATCAAGAAAACTTTATCCTTCTCATGTATGATCAGTATTACCTGGTAGTTTCTCTAAATAAACCTTGTGTTTTCTCTTAAAATATTATAGCAAAGAAACGTAAAGAAACAATAGCAACCTCATTTTCCCATACCCCATTAGGTTCTCATAAATTCTCGATTTCCTATATTTTTGGGGATGTTTTCAAATATAATAAATACCTTTAATTCTGACTCAGGGAAAATGAAGAAAATTTCATCTTCTTGCTGTGACTCAAACTTACATTTTTGCTAGGAGAAAAGGGTTCCTGTTATTCATTTACTCTCTTTATTCACACTAACTATTCATGTGCATCTGGATTACATGTAAGAAGAAAGTGAGGTACATCCCAATGATCTGGAGGGAAATTTGTTTTCATTTACATTTTTTTTATTGGTACGTGTTTTCCTGATCCACTACTCTCAAGTTTCGTTTTAATTTTGTTTAGTGCCCCTGAAGAATCCTTAGCATCCTTCCTGAAGTGGGTTTTAGGTATCCTTTCAAATGATGTTTAGTGTATTTTCTTTCATTAGTAGTAATTTTATTTCCTCATTTCAAACACACGGACGAACGTCAAGTGCTATCTATGGTTACTGAAATTTTATTTTATAAAAGCAAACGCAGCTTAGTCGCTTGCTTCCTAATAATCTTAGTATCATATATTTTGGACTGTACTTAAATCTTAATAAATTTCAGAATTTTATTTCAAATGACAAAGTGCAGGTATTTGAAAGATTGGTACGGATTCTAGATCTCTGTAAGTTTTAGTCTCTGATGATAACAGTCTTGTTGGCCCTCAGCTAATACAGCTATGCAATTACGGTTCCACACTTTTTTGTCTCAATAGGGGATGAGGTTTAACTAAAAAAAAAAAAAAAACTTAATTACTTTGACAGTCTCATACTGTCTGTAACATCATTGGAAACACCCTCCTTCCTGATTCTGAGAGTTTTACAATACTTAATATTATCTACGAATCCAAGCTCTTTCTTTGACAAAACATGCCATCTATTTGTGCTGACAAGCTATGTGAATACATGGCTTTATGTATCTGGGGTATATTCATATTAAGCGCTCCATTAACTATTCTATGTGTTAATCCATCTTCCACCCACTTTATTGTTTAAATGGATGCTACATATTTAGCGATGCTTCGGCTATTTTATAAAGTTATTCCTTGAGCAACACTGCCAGGGTATTTTCTTCTGACTACTGTAGATTTGTGGTATATTCCTTCTGGTAATGTTTGGATGAAGGTACGAGTAGCTAAGTATGGACATATAATCATTTTGCCTTAGAATGCCATCGAGTTCTTACTTTGACCTGCTAGTTTTATTTCCATCTCAGATGCTACACGCATATCTATATTTATCTATACAGTAATCCTCCATAGTTAAGCTGACTCTTAAGTATGATTATCAAACATATCCAATACTTTATCTATGTTGATATTTCACTTCTAATCACCGTAAAAATATTTTAAATGAGAATTTCATATGTAGGAAAGACAAAACCAAACAGGCTATAGCAAGTTCACTGACGGCATGGAATGAGTGTGTGCATACGTACGTAGGCACACACGTTTCATTTATTTTTTGGTGTGTAAGACTTTAAAAATGAGAAAATACAATAAAAAATAAATGAGAATACTGTAGTATAAAATATAAACAAAATAGTGTAAGCGTGTGTGTTTTACTGTATTAGGCTTGAATATAAACATGCCTCAATTCTCTCTCTCTCTCTCTCTCTCTCTCTCTCTCTCTCTCTCTCTCTCTCTCTCTCTCTCTCTCTCTCTCTACCTTATATCAGTACTGTACATATCCTTTGACGTACCATCAACATAAAAACACGAAACTAAACAAACTCCAGGAAGTTCATAATGCCATCGAACGACTGCACGTACAAGTAAGTATCTGTTCCTATATTTTTCTGCTTTGTCTGATTTACTGTACCGTACTTCATAACAAGTTTAGTTGACTCCATGATTATCACACATATTATAACAGTACACAAGAAAATATTTTATCACTGTTGATGTTTCATCTCTAATCACTATGAAAATGTTAAAAAAAAAAAAAAACATGAAAGCCAACAAACTCTATTAAGTCAGGTCTACCTGACCCTCTTCACCCATTCAACATTGCATCCCCTCCCCCTCCCAGGCAAAGAAACTGCTCCCCAGCTCCACCCACCTTCCCAAACAACAGATCTGAGCCTTCCTCTACCCAGCTTACAGTCCCTCCTCTCCAATGGTGCCAAGCCATCCGACACCCCCCACCCCACCATGGAAACTTCTCATGGACTCCCCCACCTCCCAAAACCCTTTCCCAGTCAGTCCGAGAGTCGGCAGTATTAGCAACATTTTCTTGAGGCTGCACAGCATTGCCAGCCCTCGGAAGGCAGTTTTTAAAATTTTTTAAGATCAATTGGAATTTATATATATCATATATCTTTGGGGGCTTCATCCCTGGTCCGGTTGTGTTGGATAATGTCGAGTGATTCGGATAACTGAGGGATTGCTGTATACCTGTCTAGTATATATGTATATATATATATATATATATATATATATATATATATATATATATATATATATATATATATATATATATATATATATATATATATATATATATATATATATATACATACATACATATATATATATATATATATATATATATATATATATATATATATATATATATATATATATATATATATGTGTGTGTGTGTGTGTGTGTGTGTGTGTGTGTGTGTGTGTTTATAGGCCATTCAAAAATCCTTTCTTCGCTCAGAAATGAGAGAATTGTGTAGCTGTTTCTATTGCAACAGCATACTACGTACAACCACTGACAAGATTAGACACCGGATATGGAGGTAACATTTCCAAATGGGGAAAAGCAGAGCTATAAGCCTGATGAGCAAAAAAATAAGAGAAATGATGTGATCCAAAGGAAGCTGCAAAATCAACTGGGGCAGGGCAACACAGATGTTCTCAATTTAAGTCTAAAGACATTAATTACTGTCACAACTATATAATATTCATTGCTTGGTTTTACGAAAGAAATAACTTCCCAATTTTAATATTCTATCTTTGTATTCGAACATGCTTTTAATTGCAAGACCCTGTTTTGAGCTTTATTTCTGCTTATGCAAAAGGACCTTCTGTTCTGAATAACTTTACTTGGAAGACTTTATCGTCGTTTTCAGTGTTAACACTAATAATAAGGAACTAGAGGATGTTTACAATGCCAGACATTTTCGTATCAAAGTTCTCTGCAAAAGTAAATATTTAAAACCTCCCTGACTTCACATCCATGTTAAAAAAGGAAAGTTCAACAACATAACACAACCTGTACAGTAGCCTATTGTATTTTCTCTATTGCTGAGCAATCTTTTTAACCAGGAAAATAAATATATTTTCAGATAAGTGTGAAACATTAATTTTTTGTGATGGAAATATAATACGGAGATGTCTGGCATCGTCGTGATTTACCAGTTTATCAAACTAAAGATCCCCTCCAAACTGTTCATGATAGGATTTCATAACGATTGTAACAGTGCAAGACACATAGGTATTCATTGCTTACAGGTAGAGTGCACTCACTTGGTGACAGAACGGGTATGCCGAATTCTCACTGGATAGTTGGTCTGCCAAAAGCTTTGCGGTCTTCTTGCCTGCGATTACAAAGGTGGCTGGAGATGAGTTGGTTGATGTGTCTCCCACAAGGTGAGCCAGTAAAGCCGTTGTCTATTCCTAAGAATATAAAGAAAAACTTGATTAAAATGCAATGAATATTCAACAGACTTGTCCGGCATTAAAATGGCATCTAATCACAGGTGTAGGAGAATGTATCATCATATAAATGTCACAATAAACTTCAATTACTTCAATGCATGGGAGACTTTGCAAAGACTAAAAAAATATCAATATCATGAGACTAATGTGTGAAATTACGACAATGGGAATATGCTCACTGTAAAATTATATTTCTTGTCGCTCATAATTCGAATATAATTTCATTGCAGTTATGCATACACACTGAATCCGTAAAAAAACTTTTATCTTAGTGTTCCTGTCCAGAAATTTACGGATTAGAATACTGTAACAAAAATAGCAACTGCGTCCTCCATTGAAAATATCCAAGAGCAGAAAGTATCCTTTGACATATTTAATCAAAATATACATTTTTCACGATTCCCACTCTTCCTGCACTTACTCCATTCACAGTAATAGTCAAAATAACTCCTTTAACAATTGCAGAGTTAGTAGCAATCCCATAAAGATTAATTGCTTGCAGGGAGAAAAGTATTTCTATGTTTTGTAAAGAACATTAACAAATTATTCAATTCCATTTCCAGTTAACAAGCATCGACATTGCCAATATTTCTTCATATTTTCTATATTGGACATTGATTAACATTGATGGGCTCGTGAGTAAACGAATGAGAAATAGAATCTGATCCACAGCCGGAAGAAAGATAGTTTTAACTTCTTTCTTCTTTTCATATGAGTAATTCATACCCATTGAGATTCAGATATTGTCGCCTTTGTCCTTGATATTTTCTCTGGAAAACCTTCTAGGGTTATACATATTCCGATGTGATCGTGGCTGCATTCCGGTATTCCCCACGAAAGCGAAAACATTGAGTGTTGAGCTAATCTATCTTTCCAGAATATCTACCGTTATATATGTTGAAAACAGGTATCACACAATAAACAAATGCTTGTGCAAACAATCATTCGTACAGAAAGATTAGATTTGCTCTCTTGTCATACGATGCTGAACTCAAAAGTAAGTTTCCACTAGGAGGTTAGTGCTTCACTAATTATCCTTCAATTAGCAAGGTCTTCACTTCATCAATTCGTGTCTCTCTTAAAGCATTTAATAGTCCTTTGATTGTCTCAGAGGTAAACACTCATCTGAAATTGTTTGTTGAGAAAGAGTAGATGGGAATAAAAAAAAAAAAAAAACACATAAGTGAGTCCAACCATTTAGTTAATGAAGTTAATGATTTTGTAGCGTTAGTGAGAACCAATTTCAGAGCTTGTGATCACAGGGCTGAACGGGCTTAGTTCACTTTCGAGCTAACAACAGCACCGTTCGGCTATCTTTTCATACCTTGGATATCAATTCATATTTATATATGTCATCAACCATTTTGATAAATAAAATCCATAATGCAAACTCAGGCGCGTCCTTCTTATTTTAAAATACCAAAAAATGCTTCATGTATTTGAAAACTTTCCCCCATATGTGCATAAAACAAATTGAATCATCTGATCTTTATGATCACATCAAGAGAAAAACCTGAAATTACCGAACAATATTTTCCATTTTTTCAGTCATGCTCTGCGTAGGCTTCCCGGATATTTCTGGACTAAGCGAATGGACACGAGCCATTTTAATCCTGTTATTATTCATGAGTTTGCAAATGACAGTCATAATCAACTACTTGAAAATTTTATTTGAACGGATGTCCAGCTTTCCGCACATGCCTCTGAATGCTGATTTTGGTAGAAAAGAAAAAAAAAACACATTTTCACAATATTCAACTTCAAAAAAAAATTTAAAATATAAAAAGCCTGTTGCTTCGCCTCGTTCAGTTGTGATTATACCAAGAAATGGTCCCAAAACATCCAGTTATTCTCTTAAATTTTCATTGACGGTGACAACGAATTTTTATTACACGTCAAAGAACGACGAAATAAATACTGAAACATAAATATGCAAACCTGAGCATACCAAGATTTATTTTGCTGATATCATTAAGGAAGATGTTACGTGGACAAACAAACCAGATATTTTTAATGATATGACAATTCGCAAGCTATATATTTTTTTTCTATCTAGGGTCCCTATCTTGCCTCCCACACCCCCTACCGTGATTTCTTTTATCGTAACTGGGTCCCAGACTGCCATGATTTTATTATAGATATATTACATGAAAAAAATCGTCACCCGTTCAAAAACTGCATAATATAAAACAATTCATTAACATAAAAAAAATTCATTTTAGTGTTGGCACATTCTAAACTTACGTTCTCAAAAAATATACGCTCGCGCGCACACACACACCCACACAGACATACACAGACACACATACACACCCACACAGACGCACACAAACACACACACACACCCACAAGTTACAATCACTTCTAACCCTTCTGTCAGAATCCCTTTGATTTTCTTTCTACTCGGCTGCAGATTTGACTGTCACTAGAATTTTGCCTTGTGTCCAAAATATGTTACCTTGCAATTCCTTACTCATCATGTTATGCCGGCAAGGGAATGAAGGAAATTCATTCAGTGAAAATTATAGGTTCACAGTCTCGCATTATATATATATATATATATATATATATATATATATATATATATATATATATATATATATATATATATATATATATATATATATATACATACACACACACACACACACACACACACACACATATATATATATATATATATATATATATATATATATATATATATATATATATATATATATATATATATATATATATGTATGTATATATATATATATATATATATATATATATATATATATATATATATATATATATATATATATATATATATATATATATATATATATATATATATATATATGTATATATATATATATATATATATATATATATATATATATATATATATATATATGTATATATATATATATATATATATATATATATATATATATATATATATATATATATATATATATATATATATATATATATATATATATATATATATATATATATATATATATATATATATAATTATGATTAGCAAGAATTCGCTTCAAGTTGGCCCCCCCCTCTTTGTTATATATATATATATATATATATATATATATATATATATATATATATATATATATATATATATATATATATATATATATATATATATATATATATATATATATATATATATATATATATATATATATATATATATATAATTATGATTAGCAAGAATTCGCTAGCAAGTTGGCCCCCCCCCCTCTTTGTTGTGTTTCATTTACTGCCAGCCGGCCGATCAATAGACCATCTGTCTATCGATTTAGCACGGTCAGAAATACAAGGGCTTAAAAGATTAAAGCCACTCCCTTTTTAAAACAGAACTTTCCTTCGAGGCAAAAGTAATCTGTCTTGGGTGTTTTTCTTACAGGCAAAACCTCCCCTACGGGCAGCAGGTGCATATGAGTCAAAACCCCTGTGTTGGATGCACCCCCTGCCCCATAGGAGGGGATAAAAGCAAAAACCCACAAGGTCTCGACACACACGATGGGCTGGAAGATATGGAGTGAAGACGCCCTCAACACCTGGCCCCATCGATGCCCTTGCAGCCCACCCACATGGCCCTTTCCAAAGTATACTTTTCCTCGTGCCCTTCGACCGCATTCCAAGTGTTCGCTCCACCGTTGGTCTGCCTCGAGCCCACACGCCATTGCTTGGAGTTTCGAGGAGTCCCCATCACCTTGCCCCTTTACAGAAGCCCTTGCATCTCACCACGTGGAAGAAACTCGCCCTCGGAAATCGCAAGTCATCCACGGACCGCCTTCTACGCACCCTCGGAAAATCTGCTAAGGTAAAGTGCCCTGGAAGAGCCCCATTTCAGTCACGCTTTTGTCTCGTAATATTTGCTTAAAGAGAAAGCCAGAAATCACCCTTGTCTAATGCCCGTGCGCCTCTTGCATTGGCAGTATTAAGTCTTTATTACTCCTTTGGCACCCTCAGTGCAGCCTCGGATTCATTATTCCTTTGTCTATTTCATTACTGGCGTATAATGTGCATATCTCTCATTTCAGAGGGACCCTATTTCGTGGAAGCTTCTCGGACTGTGTCTGGAATTCCCCAGTTTCATTCAATCCCGTAGGAATCCCC
The DNA here is from genome assembly GCA_039081455.1 of Macrobrachium rosenbergii. Classification (NCBI taxonomy): domain Eukaryota; kingdom Metazoa; phylum Arthropoda; class Malacostraca; order Decapoda; family Palaemonidae; genus Macrobrachium; species Macrobrachium rosenbergii. Next base: position 154,419 of record JANJGK010000713.1, read on the forward strand.
TTCAGGATAAGAAATCTACTTGAGTTCCTCTTTCCCGTACTGATGTCATTTATGTAAATGCACTCCTTTAAATGTGCCCACGTGTTTTACGTAATATTTCCCTCAGTGACAAGAGCCCTATGCTCGTATGAAACTCTCCTTTGTTTTCCTCTTTTTTTACGTTTTCCTGTACCCACGAAGTCAGAATCACAAGGCTAAATTACCTTAAATCGTTGCTACCTGTCTCACAGAGCATATTTCAAACTAAAACCACGGAAAAACGTAAAAATGGCGACCTGGCCATAGATCTCGTTTTGCAGTTGCAGTTCCCCTAGAGTTGCTTTATTGCATTTGCAACTTGCCAGATCAGCTATTAGCAAAGCTAAGCTGGGTACGAGACAATTACGAACCATATGTGTAAAACCAGCACACAGATCCAGAAAATTCCACGTAAGTAATGTGTTTATCTTAGCAAAACCTTTTTATAATCGTGACTGTTCCTAGGAATTAGAAATAGGGATGCATGTATTCACTGAGAGAAAGGAACGGCCGTATTAGATTCGTTAATGCATGCCTTTCAGGATAGGTAGTTAGGAAATAACCAGTGCTAACCATCCTATGCTTCGAGGAATAGTGCGAAATTCCTCTGTGTTAAAATCCTTGCCATATTCTTGCTTCGAGGAATAGTGCGAAAGAAATTCCTCTGTGATAAATTTTACTTCACATTTCGAATTAGCGAACTGTTATTTAGGTGTGAACAACATTCCCACGTGGGACACGACGAAGTCAACTTGCATTGCTGAAATTCTCTCAGTGTAGTTAGAATTCGAGTTAGGTGTTAGGAAAGCGAAATTTAAACTCTGCTTATAGGGAAATTACTAGGCCGTTGTACTGTTATCCTCTCAGACGACTGGGAAATTCCCCGGAATCCCAGACGGTGTATAAATATATGGGTTCATTCACCCCGAATCTAAAAATAACTCCGGTGATGGTCAGGCGTCCTTCACCCGCCCACCCCCGCCCAGGCCCGCGTGTGTAGCATTTTTTTTTCCCCATTCATTTCCCAGCAAACATTTTTCTTTGGGTTTCCCGTTAGTAATTTCTAAGTCCTAAGGGACGAATCGTATTTCCAAGTCCTAAGTGACTCCTAAAATTCTATGTCGCACGTGGCGAGAATTTCTCCAAATTCCAGTCCTCGGAGACTCCTAAAATTCTACGTCGCACGTGGCGAGAATTTCTCCAAATTCCAGTCCTCAGAGACTCCTAAAATTCTACGTCGCACGTGGCGAGAATTTCCCCAAATTCCAGTCCTCAGAGACTCCTAAAATTCTACGTCGCACGTGGCGAGAATTTCTCCAAATTCCAGTCCTCAGAGACTCCTAAAATTCTACATCGCACGTGGTGAGAATTTCTCCAAATTCCAGTCCTCAGAGACTCATACAAAAACTCTACGTCGCACGTGGCGAGAATTTCTCATTCCTGCAGGAATCCAAAATTAAGTCCTTTTGAGACATTATATAGTGTAGTTCACACACATCTAAGCCCTTACGGGACTGATCAGTCTAGTTCGTTAAAACAACTCCTTAACTTCACGCTACAGCCGGCCAAATCCGAGCGTGACAAAATCCCACTACGTCTTCCGAGACGCATATTAAAATTCGTTCGCCAAGAACAACCACGTCTTTTCAAGACACATCCAATTTTAACAAAAGGTCTCCTCACACTTACTAATCAACTGTCTTATTCAGACAGATCCATTCTCCTGCAGTCTGAACAATTGAGTGTTTCAGATTCCTGCAATTGAGTCTTTTCAGACATATCCTATACCCATTATTCCAAGATGGCTAATACCAGAGCCCAACAAAACGAGGATTTCAATTTCTACATGTCCGCTGGGAAGGACATGGGACTATCGGGGCAAGATCTGAGAGCATGGGTTCAAGAGCGAGTGGACGATGCAAGGCGGAGAGAGCAAGAGAACGTGAAGAGAGAGAGAGAGAGAACGCATTGCCCAAGAGCAACGAGAGGCAAAGGAACGTGAGGAGAGAGAGAGAGAACGAATTGCCCAAGAACAACGAGAGGAGAGAGAACGAGTCGCTCAAGAACAATGAGAGGAGAGAGAACGTGAAGAGAGAGAGAGAGAGAACGTGAGGAGAGAGCGAGAGAACGCGCCCATGAGCTCCAGATGCTAGAATGACAGCACGCCACCCCCCCGCCCCCTACCACGGGAATGAGTGCCCTCAGCCAAGCTCACTCGTTCATGCCAAAATGGACGGAGTCCGAACCCGAAGTATGGCTTGAAAGGGCTGAACGAGTCCTGGAGTGCTGCGATCTCTCCCCCGCGGAACTCTCCCTTGTTCTCACTAAATTCCTGGGCGGAAAGGCCCTCGTTGCCTACCACGCCCTTCCCGCAGACGATCGGGGAAACTGGGAAGCCGTACGCCAAGCAGTTACGAAGGCGTACGAGATTACCCCCGAGCTGTGGAGGAGATGTTGGAGAGAGCAGCCCAGAGAAGCAGGCCAGACTTGGTCCGATTGGGCGTACCATTCGGAGCGGGCGTTGACAAAATGGCTCGATTCCGAAGGAGCCACTAACACCGCCGAGGTACTCGAGCGGTTTAAATTCGAGCATTTCCTGCGCTACGCCCCTCCTGCCCTCGCCACCCATATAGTGGAGAAAGCCCCAGCAACACTCACCGAGTGTTGCCGAATAGCAGACATGTGGGAAACTCACCACCCTCAAGAAGGATCCATGGGGCGGAAGATAAATCCCCCGTCCCTCCTCGGAGGTTCAAATTCCCACAAAAATGGGAACTCGGGCAAGCCCCTAACTTGCCATTATTGCAAGAAAGCGGGGCATTCCTCCGAACAGTGCCGGAACAAGAAACCGGCTCCTCTCTCTCCCGGAAAACCGACAAATAACTCGCCTGCGCCCTCCACAGGGGCAGCGCGGAAAGATTTCAGCCAGACATTTTGCACGGCGTGCAAGGTTTATGGCCATTCTCCCGCATGGGCAAAATGCCCAAGCAATAATAAAGTAAATACTCCCACCGTCGCCTTGGCCGTCACAGATTCCCAGTCATTAGGCCCTCCCGCCGAAGGGCCCGTATACGTGACTCCTCCACGAGGTAGCCACGAGCGCCGAGTCACTGCATTCAAGGACTCGGGCGCACAAATCTCCCTCATCCGAAGGGACAGAGTTCCCTACGGAGCTATCGTCAATAGACGAAAACTCGTCACGATCGAGGGAATAAATCAATTCAAAATGATACTCCCTACGGTCCAATTGAGAGTCACAAGACCTCACCAATCCAAAATTTGCAATCTTGTAGTAGCAAGCCATCTCCCCGGAGGCTATGACGTCATCCTGGGACAGGACTTTCAGTCCCCACCGAAATCTTGACAATCTAGGGGTCCACATTACCCGAATCATTCCGCGGGCGCGAGTAATCCTCCCCCGCTTCTCCCTCAGTCAAGACTGGCGCCCCCTGGGTACCAGGAGGACGTGCAGTCCCCACCATTGCCACCTGAGTACGATGTACAGTGGCCTCCTCGATCGGTTCCCGATCCAATTCCAGTGCCCGACCCTGCCTCAGTGCCCGTGCCAGGGCCCCAATCAGATCTCCCTCCCGGAGATGACAAATTCCTGCCGGTGCCACTTGCATGCCCCGGGGCAGTGCCAAGCTCCGTCCGTCCTGACTGACGAGCCCAAGAAACCTCTGATAGTGCCTGACCCTGCCCTAGCGCCAGCGCCAGAGCACTACGCCGATCTCCATTCACGGGATCCAACTCAGGACCCCCTCTCTTCCCCCGGCCTGGCACCGCTACCAGCGTCGGTCAGAGAGACGGTTCCTCCCGACCACCGCGGAAGCTCACCTGCAGGTGCGGCCTCGCAACCCGTGCCTGAGCTGGTCAACGTTACCTGCGAGCCGCTCACGCCACCCCCGACCGCCTTCTCTCTGCCTCAGCCCGTCGCTGACGTAATTGCAAGTCAGGATTCTGCCATATCTCCCTTGGCCGATGAACTACAAGAGCTGCGACGGATTATGGTAGAACCAGCATGGAACGCTCCTGCGTCAGCTGTCGCAGCAGCAGGCCCAGGTGGCACTCCGTGCCGCCCTCCGGTCGCGGGCCCTCTGCTTCCCCAGCCGAGGACGATTGTCCCATTGAGAAAGGCTCGAGGCGAAATTACCACGGGCGTGGGAATTTCCAGGTAGTTTACAAAGAGCTCCAGAGCTCCCCATGGCACCTGTGCCACCATTTCATCTTTCGAAGGTCTTGGCACCCCTAATCCAGAAGGGGATGTCAGGCCCTCCTCTATCTTCCTCCGTTCCTCAGGAACTTCTATCTCTTATCAACCTCTATTAATCTTCCCTTAAATTATCACCACAAGAGGAAATTAAATACGGGATGCCATTCCCCGCACAATGTATAAATCATTGAGAATAACTGAGTGAGAAGTGGCACGCCCTTGCGCCCATACCTTGGCACCGGGCGTGCATGTCAGCCCCTCCTGAAGGAGTCGCACCCTTCGGGTGCACTTTCCTCGGCCTGGGACTGAAGTGATAGTCCGGGCCGTAATTTATAGGCGAAGGACAATAAATTCCCGCCTAGCACAATAAAACCCTTACTCTTTTTCCCTTAGCTCTTCTGCCAATATCATTTACCTTCTTTTAGTCATTTATTTATCTTTCTTTTAAAAAATCGCGAGTCACAGACTCTTGCCCTTGTGATTTAAATGCCCCTTTCGTAAGCTCTGAGAGACGTGTCCCGCCTTTCATATGCGGTCACGTTTTCATTCATATCATCTTGTTAATTTTCCTTTTGTTATTATTATCCCTTTTCCCCCTTCCATCCCTTCCAAGATCTCTGTTTGTCCTAAGACCCCACATCTTTTGTCTGCTCGCCCCGTCATAACATGGAGTACTCGAGTGGGCAGTGGACGCATAAAATTAGTGTAGTTTAAGGTTAGTGAATTAAAGCTCGTGAATACTCTCGCCCGCATACGACTGTCCAAATCCCTGTGTGAGGGTCAGCCATCCGCTAGCGTTGGACTATTAGCTAAGCAATTACCAAGGCGAATATGTATAGTCATTACAATATCGCGTAAAGGGGATGTCATTTACAAAAATAAACGCTGTTTTTCATTTACACAGCCTCTTCAAGGCAGATTGTACTAACTGCATGCATTTTATCTAAAATTAAGTAACCATGTATTTTAATTCTTGAATAATAACCTTTCTTTTCATTTGTTGGCCATAGCCTCATATACGTGGTCCTATAATCTTAATTAATTCACAATTGCTCGAGTCACTTTATAAAGTTACCAGTGGGTAACCAAATCTGAAGTAATTATTCTTTTGCAAGTGTTTAAATCACTTTGCGTTCTGTTAACGAAAATTGTCCCAATGTGTTATTAAAAATAATGTCACAGCTTCATAAAACCCTTAGTAGTAAAGTTCATTGCAAGGCACAATGTAGAGTAACGTAAAGTATTTGCCGCTCATTCTTGAATATCGATGTACACACCCGAAGGAGGTATGTACATCATTTTGTATGGGGAGGTATTATGATTAGCAAGAATTCGCTAGCAAGTTGGCCCCCCCCCCCTCTTTGTTGTGTTTCATTTACTGCCAGCCGGCCGATCGATAGACCATCTGTCTATCGATTTAGCACGGTCAGAAATACAAGGGCTTAAAAGATTAAAGCCACTCCCTTTTAAAACAGAACTTTCCTTCGAGGCAAAAGTAATCTGTCTTGGGCGTTTTTCTTACAGGCAAAACCTCCCCTACAGGCAGCAGGTGCATATGAGTCAAAACCCCTGTGTTGGATGCATCCCCTGCCCCATAGGAGGGGATAAAAGCAAAAACCCACAAGGTCTCGACACACACGCGGGCTGGAAGATATGGAGTGAAGACGCCCTCAACACCTGGCCCCATCGATGCCCTTGCAGCCTACCCACGTGGCCCTTTCCAAAGTATACTTTTCCTCGTGCCCTTCGACCGCATTCCGAGTGTTCGCTCCACCGTTGGTCTGCCTCGAGCCCACACGCCATTGCTTGGAGTTTCGAGGAGTCCCCATCGCCTTGCCCCTTTACGGAAGCCCTTGCATCTCACCACGTGGAAGAAACTCGCCCTCGGAAATCGCAAGTCATCCACGGACCACCTTCTATGCGCCCTCGGAAAATCTGCTAAGGTAAAGTGCCCTGGAAGAGCCCCATTTCAGTCACGCTTTTGTCTCGTAATATTTGCTTAAAGAGAAAGCCAGAAATCACCCTCGTCTAATGCCTGTGCGCCTCTTGCATCGGCAGTATTAAGTCTTTATTACTCCTTTGGCACCCTCAGTGCAGCCTCGGATTCATTATTCCTTTGTCTATTTCATTACTGGCGTATAATGTGCATATCTCTCATTTCAGAGGGACCCTATTTCGTGGAAGCTTCTCGGACTGTGTCTGGAATTCCCCAGTTTCATTCAATCCCGTAGGAATCCCCTTCAGGATAAGAAATCTACTTGAGTTCCTCTTTCCCGTACTGATGTCATTTATGTAAATACACTCCTTTAAATGTGCCCAAGTGTTTTACGTAATATTTCCCTCAGTGACAAGAGCCCTATGCTCGTATGAAATTCTCCTTTGTTTTCCTCTTTTTTTACGTTTTCCTGTACCCACGAAGTCAGAATCACAAGGCTAAATTACCTTAAATCGTTGCTACCTGTCTCACAGAGCATATTTCAAACTAAAACCGCAGAAAAACGTAAATATATATATATATATATATATATATATATATATATATATATATATATATATATATATATATATATATATATATATATATATGTGTGTGTGTGTGTGTGTGTGTGTGTGTGTGTGTCAATGACAGGCATGCAGTCTGAAACTACCTAAACTTACATTTCTTTGCATACAATGACAATGCAGCTAACTGTACATCCAAATATCTTATATACTTACTTATAAATACAAATATTCATCTTTATGACCATTGACTTCCTTATATATAATACTTAGTTGGAATTAGTTGTATTAAAGGTAGGTTTCCAAGGACCGAGCTTCATTTTCTGGTTTTACGTTCAAGGAATAGAAACTTCTGATCTGGAAGGGGAGGCTAATATACGATTTCATCGAAAAACAAAGACCCCATTGGAAAACGATGCGACGGAAGACTTTACTGGTTATTTAAGAGCATTGGAAGTGTATGAAAGACTAAAGCGCTCTCAGTAATAGTGGTTAGGAGGGGGACGCCGGTATTTCAGAACATTTATGGAAGCAAACATTGCGTTAGAAAGCATGTGGTGCAAATATTTTTGTAATCACAAAGAGAAAACCTGGTCTCCCACTTATAAGAGGTAAACCTAGAGAAATATTAAGAAGAGAACAAAATACATTAAATAGCATTGTATCGGAAGAACGAAATACGAACTGTAAAAGGAATAATGATGGATGCTTAAAAAATAAAATATAAAAAGTACAATGGTGAATATCTAATATGATTCAAGAACAGAGCTATGGATTCCGGGAGGAGTCATACCGCTCCTTGAAGCCTTGTTACCAAAGTTCATTGGATATTTCTATTTACAGAGCACTCGAAAGTGCTTGCATAAGGTGACCCTGGGCGATCGAAGGTTCTTGGCAGTTCTTAGCATTGCCCGAAAACTTGGGTCGTTTAGGGTGCATAACGAATTTCCCTCGCACGACACGGATGCCAAAATATTGCGTCAAAAATGCTGATCGTTTAGGAACGTTCAAAGCTGCATTTTTCTGTGCTCTAACGAATTCCGTCATGAAGCTAAAATAATAATTTTATGGTCGCTTTTCTGAGGACAATATCTCAACATTTCTTCCATCACTGTTGATGTTACTAGGTAGTGACGAATAAGCAAGGAGATTAAGAAAATAGAATTGAACCTACAAAATGGAACTCAGAAAATTCTGGTTTTCATAATTAAAACAGGAATAAATGCGAAAATGCTTTAAAAAATATGTAATAACCCAGCAGGGTGTTTGAAATATTCATTAACCTAATGATTTTGTATCATATGAGGCTGCACGAGTTCACACTTGCAGTGCATTTTGAAAAGAACCGAAGTGAATCCATATTTAAATCAGTTATACATTTGCCAATGAACTTCGTAAATTAGAACATCTATTTAAATAATTATATAACAAACACTACTTCTCCGAATCTGACGGTATTATAATTGTTGATATATACATGATAATAAAACATAATGAACTGTAATCAGATGGCCTGTTGTTATTTAATACGAAAATTACATATAGTAAAAAGACCGCTAAAGTATTATGTAGCAATCGTATACGTACCACGCTGGAAAACGTAATAATTGCTCAAATGAAAATTTATAATTTTCTTCTCTTTAGGTGCATATTCGGTTTCGCTCTGATAATGAAGACATCCACGTTAGGAATTTTCGGTTAGATCTTAAAATAACAAATATCTTAAGCATGATCTTTTAATGACGCTCACGTCTTCTTGCGTTTTTAATTTTCGCATTTTGCGTTTTTGGTTTGCTGTAAAACTATTGAGATGGCTTCGTCCGTTCGTCCACACTTTTTCTGTCCGTCCCCAGATCTTAAAAACTACTGAGGCTATAGGGCCGCAAATTGGCCTGTTGATCATCCACCCTTCAATTATCAAACATACCAAATTGCAGCCCTCTAGACTAGGTACTTTTTTTTATTTTATTTAAGGATAAAGTTAACCATGATCTTGGGTAGGCAAAGCAACAACACAGGCCACCACGGCCGGCTGAAAGTTTCATGGGCCGTGGTTGAGAGTTTCATACAGCATTATGTGCTGTACAGAAAACTCGATTTCGCCGAAGAAATTTCGGCGCATTTTTTACTAGTTAGTTTTCGCATTTCCCATTGCAGGCGTCAATGATTTTACTCTTAACAAACAAAAAATTCTAAGAGGAAAATACTGATTAACTCGACAACTAATACATGAAGGATCAAGGTGCCTTGTTTCAATGAGGATAAAATTAGCGCCGTCAGATGCTAACAGGACGATAACAGCAAATTTTATCAAAATTTTAAAAAGCATTTTTTCAACTGTGCTGCATGGTAACCATCCTTCGAGGTTTGTATGCAGCCTTTGCGATAAATTTATTTTTCTACACTTGCTGGAAACCGAGCCGTTCATGGGATAAAATGGTCCCTCTGATAGAGAGCCAAATCAGTAACAACCATAACTTTCAGTTATTCAGCCATTTATCATGAACTTCTTGTGCATATATATGGGACTCTAAACAGCATTCGGTTATTGTAAATACATTAGTGTCTCTGATGTCGTGATCCAACCCATCCAAAGGGCTGGAAACCTCCCTAATTATTTATTAATTCAGTTTTGAGAAGCATAAGAAAGATGTCTTGTCTACCCTTTCGATCTCTGTTTATAAAGCACACACACAAACATACATGCATGTGCACATGCTTGCACAAACCCATGTATGCACACATACACGCACACACATACACACACACACACACACACACATATATATATATATGTGTGTGTGTGTGTGTGTGTGTGTGTGTGTGTGTGGTGTGTGTATGTGTATAAATACGTAACTGACTAACAAATAAAACTGCTGTGATAATTGCGGCATAAATATTACATCTCCCAACAGCAAATACGTCACTTGGACCAAGCTCCAAACGCATCCCCGTGATCACCTTGTGTAAAATATGATAATGTCTAGATACGATTTGTATTCGTCATTCTCATAAATAACACTTTTTAACATTAGGGGATGATGAACATGCCCAAGCGCCTCTTGGATTTCCACCAAAATGCAGCAGTGAGAGTAGGGTTTGGCGACTAACTCAGTGGCTTCTGATCTCTTGCGAAGGGCGTTTCCCAGGCACAATGAAGCGGCTTCCATCTTAGTTACTTTGGTGTTCACAAAGGTACTAAATCTATGTTATGTATGGTTATGTCCGGATGAAGAAAGGGAAGGCGAACTTAGGCAACGTTTAAAAGAGTGTGTTAAGCAGATGTTTTGGAATGCTGTTATCAGGTTGGGAATCTCGCTCCGACAAAGATGTCCTCATTGCATCTTTCATGCATTCTTATGGGGAGGGTTGTAGAAGGGTTTTTCTTCCATATGCGCCACGTACAGTTTGGCAAAAAGGTTCACCCAGCAGGGACCCCATTATGAAGTGTTCTCTGTGGGAGAAAAAAGGGCAGGTCTCCAGTATGGCATCCAGAAGTCTTCTGGTCATGTGCAATGCTGATATTCACACAAAAAGGGCAGGGCGTGAAGAAACACTTGGATCTAAGGACTGGCTATTATGACAGGCTGGGAGGTCTGTTAGATTTAAGGACAATGGGAAATAGCAACTAATAGTTTTTTGTCACTTAGAAGGTAGGTCTGGAGATTTGAGCTGACAGTCAACAACACAACATAATGCTACCCCTGCAGAAGATGGCAGAGCACGAGAACAAAGTCATCTTTAGAGAATTGCAGATTTCTGAAGTCTAAAGTGCTGAGGGGATGATTGGGAATGGTAGAGTTTAGCTTACAGCTTTCCCTCACGGGACTTGTCAAATATCAGACTCGTGGTGGCATTTAGCCTTAGATGGAGTTTACTACCTACTTGCAGCTGCAGTACTAAGCTACCTGACTCTATGGTAAAGACACCTCCGCCCAAAATAAATTCGAAAATTAAAAGTTCTTGCTCATTCTTGGATTTTACAAGTGTCTTAGGAGGTCATACCAGTAGCGTTGCTTTCCGTGAATCGACAGTGCTTTGCTGACTGATTCGGACATCAAAGTCTTTTTCTACTTGTACCATATATTCCAAGCTGCATTCAGAACACTTGACCTGCAAACGGTCCATAAACTCAACTACTGAAGTAATTTTTCATTGAATAGGAAGCAAAGTTTAATTTTAAAGTTGTTGAAGTTTGCTAGTCCTAAGACAGTCAGCAGCAATGTGTGTTTATGAGATTGTTTTTGAGTGTATTCTAGATATTCACTCAAAATTCTTGTCGCTGTCTACTAGTAATTAGTAACTTTATACGTCAATTTCTGGACCTTTTTATATTTATCAAAACGTCTTAATCGTGCTCTTAAGAAACCTTTTCACATAAATTATTCTCGTTTGATAGCGATTGTCGCGAGGCAGTCAGTCTTACAGGGTCCGGACTTACTGACGCTAATCCTCTTCTGCCAGAGCCTCGTCGAGACGTGAACTCTTCTTTTCCTTATCTTGTCTATTTCTTTGCTATTTTTTCTTCTTTCTCTTATTGTCATTTGTACTGTATGTACCAATGATTGATATCTCTAGCTCTGGATATCCACGGGAAATTTTGACTGGTCACATAATTATAAGGTCTATCACTTATAATCCCTTATATCTTATTTGCGGTTTCACAGGATGGCCATAATACTACATATCCCTAATGGCACTTAGATTTTACTGAATCCAAAATACGTATTTTTAAATCAACCTTTGCAATTCACTGCCTTCCTTAATTGATTTGATTCCTAATTTTTCATTATCTCATCACAAAAAGTAACACACTCGTATTTCAACAGTTTGCCTCTCTTATGAGTCACACAAAGCCCTTGGTAATTGTTTTTTCTCTTCCCAGATAACCATTGAGTTAGTAATTGATTAAATTTGTTTTAGTATTGCTAGTTGGATATTTATTTTTAGTCCAAAGTGTAGAAATGCGAGAACAAAAATAGATCTCATTTCAAATTATTTCCGACCATGTTAATTTGGTCGTCTGACCCTTGGTAAATTCGTCATCTAAATTAAATTCATTGCTTAAAATTCAAATGAATTATATGTAAAAGTCATATCATGAAAGTCTGTTATAGCAATAATTAAATATATATTATCGATTCGGAATATCAAATATCCAAGAATCGCCTACTCGAAAACTGTATAACAACCTTAATTTTTGTCTGTTCTTATTAACTGCATTTTAATCTTTTGATTTCATCAATAACCGTTTATATATTAAACACTAGAGAGATAAACACAAAATGCAAGCGTTCGGCCAAACTCGAAATTCATCTCCGTAAAAAGAGCAAATGTATGGACTCTGAAGTTGCCACTTTGCATATTGTTACTATCACGTGAAATTCCTTAAGGGTCTTTTTCTTGTGTCACACCTTTTCTGTGAGAGAATGTCAATGTTTCTTTACAGGAGATTTTTGCGTGTAGCTACAAATAGCAGCGAGACTGGCAACTTACTGCCTGTTCCAGCCCTCAATCGGCAAAAAGGAATAGGAGCGAAGAGAGCTTAGGTCACACCATGAAGAGAGGAAGAGGAATTCAATATCAAAGCTCGATTGTAGAGGGAAGGGGAAAGTCTCGGAATATTTCCATCAGGGGATCAAAGACACCGTAGATTAAACATGGGAAGAGGTGTTACGCGGTCGTGTGATAGTGGGATGATCGCCTCTGAGCTCATCAACCAGTGAGGAAATGGTGACGATAAAAAGTGCCAGAAAAGCTACTTTTCGTCGTAAAAAGAGGGATCAGGAGGAAAGCTAAAGAGGGGAGGGAGGGGATTAGGGATAATATTAAAAGCTTTTGAATATCCAGAAGGGACACCAGGCGAAACACACAAAACGTGGTAGCAATATTCAGGTCATGGACAAAGAAGTAAAATTGCATGCCTTAATGTCTAAGATGAGGGCGCTAACTTGCGTGATATAATTTTTAGAGACAGATTTTGGTAAAAGGGTACACAATCTTTCCCGCAAATGGTTTTTGACGCTTCTTACTGCCAGTTTTTACCTGTCATACTAAGCCATGAAATGGTTCTCACATGGCAACATTCAATCATTTTTGAAAGCTTTCTCTCGTTCGTCGCTCTGTTATCATAATTATGTAAGTGTCTAAAAAACAAGACAGATTTTTACAAGAAACATTTATAATGTGCACCTTAATTTTTCCTTACTGCTTATACCTCTGTAAGTTTGTAATTCTAAGGAACTGCAGTGGATAATAAATCTGCAATGAGGATCTATAATAAATTTAATATTTATATTTCTTCAAGTAGTGAATTATACTGAATATATTACATGCACGTATAATTGTCATAGTGAATAAATTACCACACTGGTGTTTACTTAGTTTTATCTGCAGATGGCTTAGAAAGGGAACAAAAAAAAAAAAAAGATGAGAGAGAGAGAGAGAGAGAGAGAGAGAGAGAGAGAGAGAGAGAGAGAGAGAGAGAGAGAGAGAGAGAGAGAGAGAGAGGCATCTGAGAAAGAAATATTTCATACAGGCTCATGGTAGTCTTACAGGCATGATAAGGAGAAAGGGTTTAAAATCAAGGTTCGATGGATGTGTAATGGAAAAAATAAAATATACAAAGGTCTTGTGACTCCCTTTTGGCGGGTGGGGAGTTGGATAAATCTCTTGGAAAAGGACAACTGAAGCCCTTCCAGTGTCATTGATCATGTATCACATAAAAAGCAACTCAACCAAATTGAATATGAAATAAGCCGTTTTCTGGTATCAGATTTTGACGTTTATTCATTTCAATATACAGTACATCAGTTCTTTCATTTCACTGGAAACGTCTGAATAATATTTGCAGAAGTATGTTACATGATCTTTGGAATTCTGAACAGGAAAATTTTTTATATAATTTTTTCCCGTGCTGGCCTTTCGTTTTTAGAAGCTTTGAGAACCAGGAGATAAAATTGATATATAAATATCCTATGTCATTTATTTTCCATTCCACTGACTTTATCGTTGAAAGTTGTTAAACTGTTCTTAGAGTCCATTTTTAATTTTTTTTTTTTTTTGTCAATTTTCTTCTTGACCTAACAGAGATGTTATTTGAATTTTCATGTAGGTTTCCATATTATAAATTATATTTATATTTTTGTAACTACTAAATTTTACAATTTCTACTGTTTTTGTTAGCCTAATTTTTCATCGTTATAGATAAGTTTTGTACACACGAAGTCAAGAAGAGAATAGCAAGAAATTAAATAGAAAATGAATTAAATAGTCGAACAGGCAATGGAAGATACGATGACCCAGAGAGGGGTATTTCTGGTTCTGAATCCTGTAATCACGTGACAAAAAGGTTAACATAAAATTATTTAAAGTGCAGGAGATTGGTTACTTTCTTCTGTTCTTCATAGTTCACGTTTGGATTTGACTGAAAACCATCACAAGGAAAATAACTTTGATGTTTACTTCAGTTAGAATAAACGTTAGGCTAGCTTCTCCCTAAAACAAAATAATCATAGCTTAAACATTTTTTTCCAATCGAAACACTCATGAATTATTTAAATATATATTTTCACAAAATAGATTTCGGGTACCTACTTAGCTCCTTTAAGGGAAATTCCGTAACCTTCAAGGTGATTGAATAGAAGCTTTACATTACTTTGTAATAGAGCGAATCTTTCTCTCTCTCTCTCTCTCTCTCTCTCTCTCTCTCTCTCTCTCTCTATCATTACACGACTCGTTAATTCCTCCCAGACTCCTACCTTAGAATCGACGACTGGTGACTCGGCCCTATATACTTCTTGTAAACTAAAACGCATATGCTTTCTTTTACCTCTTACTCGATGCCTCTTTCCTTCTTACATTTTTCGGATTGATGTTGCAAGACTACTGCAATTCTTTGATATCGATTGTGATTGTTCTTAAAACATGAAAGTGATTGAGATTGGATAGAATGCCTCCTCACGAGTAGCAATCGAATAGCAATAGCTGACAGAAAAAGCATAATGTCAACCTATGCTCCCCGTGCTGGGTTGGGTCCTCGCGGACTGACGATCCATAGGAACTGCATGACAGGTATTGGAAAATACCTCTAGCAAACGTTGATCATTATTAATATACGTTTAATGAATATCAGTTATTTCTCAAATGAATCTTAAGGACTATTGCATGAATGCGGATAATCCTGGACTTCCTTTTCCCTTTACCAAATAAAAGCAAAACCTTACATAAAACGCGACAGTCGTCTGCTATGCTTAAAAGAACGAAAAGAATATTCAAACTTTACTGGAACATGATTCATTATGGCTCTTTATTTTTGTTAATGAAACTTTGAAAAAGTTAAAATACAGAGGCTGGTAAATTACTGATTGTTAGATTTTTTTTTCATAATATGTTCATCAGACATATATGAAAAAATAAATGAATGGTTGAGATCTGTACAAAAAAAAAAAAAAAAATCCAGTCAAATAGCTGCAGGACAAATACAGACTACACCGTGAACAACTACAGAGAAAGGTATCACTAACAAAAGACCGAGAGCCAATTAGCAAACCAACAGTAATGGGCTCAATATAAAATGAATACCATAAAACCCCAAAAATTTAGAAAATTGTGAACTGCCAAGTAAATAAAACAGACACCTAGCTTGGCTAGTAAAATTAAATCTCCACGGACAAAACCTAGTCTGAAAAATCAAAATTGAACAATTAGGCTACATGTTATTATGTCGCAACGATGCATTTCAGTGTTCAATATTCTGTCTAATATCATTGCAATGTCTACATAATTAATTTTTCTCTCATTCATGAACCTATATCAACAAGCAAGTTGCTGCTTTTAACAACTATTCTCTTGAACCTTTCCAACTCTTCATGAGGTCATATACCTTGTATATTTTCATTTTTTTGTCGTTATGCAATGCCTTAATGAATGGCAAATAACATGCATGGTATAATCCGTCACTCCTTTCCACTTAAAACTACCATTAAATTATATTCCCCCTTCAACAAAATTATAATTTAATTCTTGCCTCGCTTACAGAAACCCATTTCTAATAAAATCATGCATTACTATTCATTTCGCAACTATGCTCATCATTTTGAACTTTTAGTTCGAGCAGCTGTTGCTTGCTTTCCGTAGATGTGGCCAAAGCACGCAGCGTAATTTTAAAACTGATAATTGTCTTTTTTAAATCATTAAATAGAAACGGCTTTGGTATAATAAGCTATAAAGTAAAGCTCTTTCAGCGAAGCCTAATTATGTTTATTTTACGTAGATTCTTTTGCTCTAGTGACAAATTAAAACTCAAAAGGACTAATGTACTAATTAAATACACTGTTACCAATCATATTTACAATTCGGAATCATAATGTAAGATGACGGTATTCACTATCTAATTAACTGTTGGGTTTTGATGACGGTACTCAAGACACATTGAATTTTAAGGGACACTGTTATCGTCTCCTTTTATATCTGTTAAAATTTGAGTTTTAATTTACCTTCCAAAGAAAAACTGCATTGAAGGAATACATTGAGCACTTTTTTGTTTTTCTGTGCCAGGTTCTCAATTTAGAGGAGACACTTGCATCGAAACGGAATGCAGAAAAGATACTGGGGCTTCAAAGGGATTTAGAGGAATTCATCCAATCTAAACTCAATGCTTCACCGTCAAATAAAAAGTTAAATTTACAAATCTACAAAAAATTATTTGATTTCGCCTTTCTTCCATATTTTCTTGATATGGCCCAATTTTATAGCATGGCGTTTCTTGTATTTTTTGCTTACTGTGTGCACCTTATTGCAAATAGTTTTGGCCAGAGAGAGAGAGAGAGAGAGAGAGAGAGAGAGAGAGAGAGAGAGAGAGAGAGAGAGAGAGAGAGAGAGAGAGAGAGAGAGAATGCGGTTACTAACTGGTTAGCGATCGAGTCAACGTTATCTTAAAAGCTATATAATATTACCCATGTACATACTCTTGAAAATTTAATGCCCTGATAGGTATACAAAAAAAAAATTATTATGATTTTTCATTGGTTAAGTATCATGCCTAAAGAATGTTATGCAGGATTTTCCTTAATAATTTGCCTCCTATAACCTAAGAATGACTGATTGCTGGTGCACTGCACAGTTGCTCACAAAAAGTAAGGAACATTTTCTTTCTCTGACTAAATGATTTCAAAGAGATCTATTAAATAGATTTTAAATACATCGTCAGGAAGCTAGATGAGGAATAAATGCTGCGAATGAATTACAATTAACAGAAACATATGAAGTAAGAAGCATAACTAAACATGTAAATAAAGCAAAACGTTACACGTACTTACAAACTATATCTATTCCAGTACCCAAAATGTAAGTTATTCACAACTTCTTGAAGCTAAAGTATCCCTTGTTTACACTGGGCAAACATTGCTGTTGTGTGTGTGCCTTGATAGAGGGAGTACGCAGATGATTAAACAGCTTTTCCTCAATTCTAAGGTCATCCTTTTTGTGATGATGTTAGCTCAACCACCTCTGCCGAAATAGGTAAGTAATGATGCTTAGAAATAATTATTATAAATTTGGGAGTGAGTTTTTGTCTAAGTATAGTAGTTTCATCATTGTGAATCTTAAAAAGTGGTACAAATAAGAACAGGACTGAAAAAAGACTGCGCCAGATTAATAGAGGAAACTAAAACAAATATAGCCAAATGCCAACAGAAACATGGTACTGCGCAATGCCCTAATATTTCTGTGTTAAATAACATTCTAACAAACAAACAATAACAGGTTTTCTCGGTGTTCCATAGTGGTGTGCCAAATGCAACATATATAACAACGCTACTTAGTATTTGTAGAGTGCCTAAGACTGACTGATACTATGTTCTTTTCCTTGATATATAGGCCTATTTATTAATATTAACATTTTACATTATATGAATTATTATTCGGTTTGTATTCATTACTGTTTAGGGTTCATGGATAAAATAAAGTATATCTTTCATTTTATTATCATTATAGTTATTTTGATGTACCATTTTCATATAATCTTGCAAATACAGGTATGATGGCAGCACACGTGTCCTTTTGCTATGACAAAATTCAGGCTCTCAGACGACTGGCCTGTTGATACAAATCGAGCAGATGATCCCAGCGCAACAAATTCTCATAATCTTAAGGAAATGTAGGTTATCATTTGTTAATTTGGTGTGTATAATGAACAATCCTTTATCAGTAAGTTTCCTGCATGATTTTTGTAGGGGTTTCATGTAGAAATTTAAATTTTCCTTTTAGGTATGGCGTAACTGGAATACTGATACCAATACTGATCACTTTCACTGCGGTACGGATAAACCGTAAGCATAATTTTACTTTAATCAGCATTCTTTCTGGCACCTGGAAATGGTTTCCATGGATTTATTAACTAATCTATAGGATTCCTTGATACTTCACAGACGATTAATCATGAATGAGCAAATTTATGAATGAGGACTCACTAGTTAAGGCATGTGCGTTTTAATCTTCACTAAATGGGGGAAGACACTAGAGTTCTTACAATGCTTTAACCAGTGAGTCATTCTTATATTAGCTCCTTCATGATTAATCGTCTGTGAGATATCAAAGAATCATATGGATTAGGTTAATAAATCCATGGATACCATTTCCAGGTGCCAGAAAGAATGCTGAAAGCAAAATTATGCTTACGATTTATCCGTGGTGAAAGTGACCAGTAATGTTATTAGTATTAATAAAATGTCCATAATGATAAAAGAAATTAATAACAGCTCTTTGATGACTGCTTACTTTTGCAATCCGGTAATAGATATATCATTATGAGGACCTCAGAATATGATAATTGGCGTTAATAGATTATTAACCGAGTTTTTGCCAGATAAAGATGCTTCAAAAACTAAAATTTACTTTGTACTGTTTGGATTTTTTAACACTGGTAATATAAACTATGTGACTATTGTCAAAATGATTGTTGTAAGCACAGAAATTGTTCTGTCTTGTAGTCATGCCTAATTTCAATGGTAGTGTGAGCAGAGGTCTGTAATGAAAGAATTAGAATATGAGATATTAAAAGAATCTTTGATGCTGGGCAGGGAACAGAAATTGTCCTGTCTTGTAGTCATGAATAATTTTAACGGTAGTGAGAGCAGAGATCTGTTAAGAAAGAATTAGAGTATGGGCTATTAAAAGACTCTTTGGCGCTGGGCGGGTTGAAAAACATTAATGAAAACGAAATGGAAAAGTTATGTTCTTTCTTTGGAGAACCGAGACTTCCATGATTACCGTGTGAGGACACATTGAATAGTAGTGTTTAAAAATTAAGATTCAAGTTACACGAGGAAAGACAAGTGTGGGGCAGTCAAAGACAATACGAACTTGTTTGGTGGTTTTTGATTATCTGTTAAGATGTGTACGAAATCAAGATACGCGTCGCATTTATAAGCAAAAGTAGGAGAGGGTCACAGGAGAGGATCACAGTTAAGATACAGTGAGATCTTATTGGCGTGACAGTCAGGTTTGGTGATAAAATGTCTTGCTCGTTTGCTAGACTTTGGAAAGATGAAATAATTTCGTGCAAAACCTTTTCCCTCTGTGATGCTAAATTTTACCAAGGAATGTAAAGCGAGAGAGCTACTCAAAGGTAAACAACTGGAGGAATAAATAACCAAGCTAAACCAGTTACAATTTTCTTCATACATTCGCATAACTTATCTGAGCTGAATAAACGAAACCTCTTGAAGCTATTTATATAAATAACCGATCTATGCAATGCATCTACTTTTCTTATGGAAATTTATTTGAGGAAGGTCGTGCTATTTGCAGGGGCTCGAAGTAAAGAAAGATCAGGTTTGTATTTACGAAGTGATAAAACAATGAATCGTAAAGTGTGCCGATACTTGAACGTTACAGTTTTCGCCTGGTATAGAAACCTTATTGAATGGTGGGCCTGGGGATTATTGCAAGGGGAAACGCAGAAGCAATTCCAAAAACCTCGACCCTGACGTCCTGAAAGAAGGATCACATGAATTTTACGAAATTTGGAAACACCAACGAAAGACTTACAGTAGAATTCATGTCAATGTCATTTGATTTGATTTTATCATTAAAATGATCTTATTCGGTACTACAGTCTTTTTCTAGGGATGAAGTTGCGGACCAAACACGGCAATTTCCCTGCAATCTCGACGCTAGCAGATGATACTAATCATTTACAACTAGGAGGTCTGGTGTACAATTAACAGGGAACGACCGACGATCATAGCAAATTTTACTTGACTCTGCACTGATCTTTTACAGGTGTGCAATGATATATATATATATATATATATATATATATATATATATATATATATATATATATATATATATATATATATATATATATATATAGATATATGTGTGTGCGCGTGTGTGTGTTGTGTGTATGTATGTGTGTTTTGGTGGGTGTGTGGGTTTGTGTGCGTGCGTGTGCGTGTGCGTGTGTGTGTGTTTGTGCATTAGTAATAATCACAAAACTGCACATGCCAAATATATACGTAGAAAACCACTGGAAAAGTGAAAATGAACAGCCAGGTAGCAAACCATTTGATGTTACGTACAAAACTACTTTCATCCGCAAATGAGACAATGCTGCCACATATTTGTTAGTTTTATTTGAAAGCATTTAATCCCAGAGAGACCGTTTATATAATTCTTTTTATTACTGATGCGTGGATCTTGCTGCATTTTGATAGACCGATAACGTGTCGTTTTGTAAAAATTGTTCTTTTTAGAATTATCCAAACATTCCCGAGAATAAATGTGAATTTTCTTCATGCTGAATATGTTGCTAAGGAGGCTGCATCATCAACGCTGAGGTTTGCTCATTAATGACAGCGGCTAGCGGGAGAGCAGCAAGAGGTTTGATGAGCTCTGAGATGTTTTGTACTTGAAAAAGGATAATGAATTTTTCCCTGTCTATCCCCTACTGCATTCTAAACTACATAACAGAAATAGTTCCTACGCACAGAAGTAAAGGCACGAGGCGATTTCAGTGGGATACTGAAACTTTCAAATCTAATTTTTATTGGAGCTGCGAAAAACAAAACGGCTAAATTGCAAAGGTCTTACAATAACCAGACTTGCAAATGGAAAATATATGCTTAAAAAAATGTGTAGAACACAAGCACTCTCCAAATACTAGTGCAAGGGCAGCAAATGTTTCGAAGATCATAAAAGTAAAAAAAAAAAAAAAAAAAGCACAAGAACTCTACTATGCCAAATTATCTAGTCATGAACGACTTCTGCCCTTCCATACTTAATGCCATTCCTACCTCTGCGGATAACTCGCGCTGGTATGGATAGAATTATAAGTGAATTTCAAAAAGTTGGCCGCCGCGTGACAAAATGAGAGTGGAAATGTTCTCTAAGTGGACCCACAACGTTAAAAAAAATGAAGATCAATAAACTTATTCGTGATATAAATCTCCAAGTTGTAGATAATGACTGAAAAACCCAACCCCCTCTTAAAGACTGCTTGCGTATAACTATGCAGACTCTATCCATACTTTTTCATAAAATTAGGTTTCCTTTTCTTTAAGTTTTGGTACACAAATATTTGTGGGTTTCTCGAAAAAAAATCCGCTTTTAAAAATGTTAATTAGTATATTTTAATGTTAATGAATATACTTTTTACTTATATTCTTTGAATTTTGATCTTTCGTGTTGGTTGTCTGGATTCCAGACTTAAGTTATTCAGATTTTTCAGGATTTCAACATTTAGGATTATAGCATACAAAATTGCTTGTAATATATATATATATATATATATATATATATATATATATATATATATATATATATATATATATATATATATATATATATATATATACATATATATATGATAACCCATGCGCTCTACTGCTGATCGGTCGATATGAAAAGTTACGTTATTTTGGTCTGGTCATTGCCTGGATAGGTTACTACCAGGTGAAGGCACTGTTCACATATAAGCCCCTTTACAGAGCGTAGAGTAGATTTAGCAACTTCACCACTCCACTTCACCGTCGACATTTTTCTAAGGAGAAAAATGTGATTGGTAAAATGCATATAGCCTATATGACTTTGCTGGAGTGCGCGAGTGCGTTCAGTGTGTGTTCATCAGGCCTTTTTTGGCTGCCATAATATCAAATAACTTCAATTTCAATTTCAATCTCAGTTCTTGATAACGGAGACTTAGAGATAATCCTGGAAGTCATCCACTTCATAAATAATGAACCTCTCTAATTCCGCAAAAATTTCCTCTCGTGTGTTTTTGTTGGAAGAGGGGAATGAAATCCTGTTCCTCTCCCCTTAACAAGAAATCTAATCTTTTCCAATCTCCTCTTTGTCAACAAACAACGAACTCCGCCTGTGGGAAATCATAATGCTTCTTATGAAAAGAAGATTTCTGGAGGTTTCTTCGCCAAACATTCAGTCTTGATCCTGTTTGCTCATTTCCTCGCCTTCTTCTTCTTCTTCTTCTTCTTCTTCTTCTTCTTCTTCTTCTTCTTCTTCTTCTTCTTCTTCTTCTTCTTTCGATGTAAGGGACTTCACCCAAGTTTGAAGAGAGGAAACAAACTAAAAGATCAGGGATTTGAAGAGAGATTAAAGAATTATGGGCACAGACTCTGACTTTGAAAAAACAAAAATGGTAAGGGTAAGCGATAAATTTTCTCTGAAAAAATAAACTGTTTAGTTGAATGTAGTTTTTAAGAGCAAAAACGAAATTGTTTTTATAATTACTGCCGACTAAGTGTAAAGCATATTCATCTTCAGCCGTGACACATACCTTCTTTCTCTCAAAGTGGCGTATGTGACTCGAACATGTAACAATGTGAAATCACTCATCTTGAGCTCGTATGGGACGAATTGGCATTTGTTATCCAAACTTGTCATCACTAACCCAAAACAAAGCGTTCTCTCTTATCTCAACTGATGACAATTGAAATGAAACAAGTCTAAATTACGTTATTATTAAAATTGTACTATCAATTCTAAATTACGCTATTAAGTTACTTAATCATTAGTTCTTTTGAGATCTGATGCCAAACTAAATATGACACTTCAGCAACCATTATCATTACACATAACACATGAAAAAAAGTAAAAATGTCAAAATTATAGGAGGATATACGTATTACAAGGCAACATCACGAAAATATATATATACAGGGGTGAGAGGAGTGACGCCAGGGTAAACACAAAACAGTAGTTGTTGAAAGTAGATGATCCCCATGAGCATAAAACTTCCACAGTGTTCATCATTACAAAGAAAAAGCACATTAATAGTGCGCTGAATTTCTGTTAACGTCAATGTGGCATTTGCACCTATCTGACGTGTATTATGATGCTTTGTACGTAACAAAGATATTCCGATACCTTTCCGATACCTCTTCCAGTCTACATATCCGACTCATTCTACGGTATTCTCTCTTAAATTATATACATATATTAACAATCCATCACCATTACACATGACAAAACCGGCTCAGGACTTTCTAATCCATCCTTCATTCATGCAAAGTTTTTACTATGCATTAAAAGCTTTTAAGGTGCATTTGCAGTCAACCTGCACACTTCACTTCTGTAAAGAAAAATAGGTTCTTCAATCTATCAGTACAACCTGAGATTCCAGATAAATTTCTAGTTTCTTCCCTGCATGCAGTACAAAGCCTGTTACGTGTTCTGTATTATTTTATTTCCTTCTGCAGCCTCCAGATACCTAAAAGAGTAAACCATTTCCTTTTTTCCACCCCAATATTAGCATTCATTGCTACATGTACTTTGATTCCTTTTTCAAAGACTTTATTCATGCTCACATATACGGTTAACTTTTCTCCTTGAAATACTTTCAAAATCTTTTTTTTTCTTAGGTTTATGCAGTATTTCTTCATGGTTACCGAGCTATGTAATCTGTTCACATCAAACGGTGCACACGCCCGTCCGGACCCTTTCACCTATCTCAGTTTTGCGCCTGGATCTGCCATCCGTTCTCAAGCCTGTTACATCTTTCCATCTTTTAACCTGTTACATCTTTCCATCTTTCAAGGTTTTAAACAGCCATGAAGGCATAACAAACCCTTTCTCAAAATCCATTTTTTTTTTTTTACATCAAATCGGTCACTCACCGCCATCAAAGTCTAATACAGCTTCCATCATAAAAATTTTTACCACTCAGTCATTTTTCTTGGATACCATGCATCTGTAGAATACTCCAAATTGCCTCTGGGTCCAAGCATACCAATTTTCACCTTTTCTGTTTATTTCTAAGCCTGTCACATATGTTTCATATCAAACACAAGTGCAGCAGACACTCTCCCTTGTTATCTATCCAACTCTGTCAATCGAAAGCATACCTTACACCTCACATGTATACTACGTATTGTTATGCCCCAATAATCCTTACTCTCCTGTATCACTTCTACTCTAATAAAAAGGAACGTTTATTCCTTTCCAACATTTCCTTCAGCCAAACATTACTTTAACATCCTACTCAGTTACACAAAAGCACGTCAACACAATACCGCAGCAGCACCTAATTTATAATCGAATCATATATTGGTGACTTCCCAGTCTCCAACATCCTAAATGCCCTCCCTACGTACTTAACAGTCGCTCCCACTTCCATTTTCAAACTTACACTGAAGCATCCCACTCTTGCATCATTCAACTCAGCTACACTTCCATCTTCTAAAGTCAGGCACACTGACCCATGATTTCATACTTATCAGATATCATTTGTCTATCAGCGTCTTTTTCTGAAATCCAGTAGTTCATTAACATTTCTCTCTGTATCACTTCCTTGCAGAACAACTTTGTATTTCCAAATGTCCTCGTCCACCCGCTCTCTTTTTTTCTGGGAAGTGTCTTCTTTCTTTTTCATCTTAACTTCCATGAGACCATTTTACCTTTCCATATTTGTTTGTATACAGGCTTCTTTTTTTGTGCTGTGATTGCATCTCAAACAATCTTTGTTTTACATTCACTAGAATCTTTTTTGCACTCGCTCCCGGTCAACTCTAAGACTCAGTTCTGAAATTTTAATCTTCGTGTTTTCTTCCATTTTCTAAATCATATTCTTAGTCAATTTTCTATCTATTTTTTGTATACTTTCCTTATTTAATTTCTTATCACACTTACAGTATATGCCTTAATTACCCTTCCAGTTACATCTTCATCCATTATTTCCACCTGCATTAACTTTTGCTTCAACTAAATAATGATCAGATATACAGTACTTCCATCCACTCCTCGTCTCACTATCACATCCATCAACCTAATTTTCCACCAACACTATAATAAATCATCGTCCAACAATGTTTTCTTCATTATTTTCTCTTTCCCAAGTGTATGTAAATATTTTTCTTTGGAAAAAATTGCATTTCCAACAGTCAGACGCTTCTCATTTTCGCAACAGTATTTCCATCTGCTACAAGAACTTTCTATTTTAGTATAGTGCCACCCCTATCTCTGTCACCTATTCTAAGAGTCCCGGAAGAGCGAGTTGTAGATAGTTATCGGTTCCAAACATTTTTATTTTAAGCTACCATGGTTAAAATGGCTGATAGTGATTTTAAACTAAACTGACTTTGCTAGATATTCGCTTGCAATCTGGTTTACGGGCGGCTCTTTTACATTGCATTTCCTACTCTTGGACGCGATATCAGTTCTGTTTATTGCCCTTCGGAGGATGCTACCGAGGCAGGCAGCCACAGAGAAGAACCTCCGGAATTATGACAAGAAGAAAACGATTAAGTAAAAGAATTTCCGATATTAAGTTTTTTTTATGGAAAACGATTAAGTAAAAGAATTTCCGATATTAAGTTTTTCCATGAAGTATTTATGCTATTTGATAATTCTGCTGTGCCATGGAAATGTCTTTATTGCTTTGAACATTCAATTCCAACTTTATATTACGAAAAAATAAAACTCTTGATATGTAACATTTTTCACAAAGTAAAGGATTTCTTACCAGCCATTTATTTTCGACGGCCCTTGAGCTTTGAAGGATAAAGCAAATAATTCCAAAATCCACTTCTTCATCTGAACAATAAACAAATTGCAGTGTTGGTTGTAGTGTCTCTGTAATAAGGAAAAGGGCATCTGCATTAACCAAAAAATCAATTTAAACGTGCTTGTAAATCAATACTGATAATTTTCAGAAACATAATTTTTTTTAATTTCAAGTTAAGGAAAATATATCAGTTAAAGAGACTTTAAAGATTTCTGAAACAATACAAATAACAGTAAAAATATCGATAGCTCTAAGATTGCTTAAAGTAAAGTATAAAGCAGCATTCATACACTCTCTAAAAGAAAAATGAACTGGGTATACGACAGAAAAGATTTGAACATACCAACTAACCAAGTCATTTTTGAAATTTTGGTATGAAGTCAAATAGTTAAAACAAAAGACAGGTGTCTAAATAGCAACAGGGTTTTTTTTTATCGAGTGAATTCCACCTTCTAGATTTTTTGGAAACCTAACGGATGCAGCCTAACAGAAAACAATAAAAAAATGCGTCAAAGTTTCTTTGGCGCAATCGAGTTTTTGTATACCGTTCAGTGCTGTTTAAAACTCTCAGCCACGGCCCGTGAAACTCTCAGTCGTGACCCATGAAACTTTCAGCTACGGCCCAGTGGTGGCCTGTGTTGTTGGCACCTATGGTGGCGCCAGACGCACGATAATGGCTAGCTTTAACATCAAATAAAATAAAAAAAAAAACTACCTAGACTAGAGGGCTGCAATTTGGTATGTTTGGTGATGGGAGGGTGGATGATCGACATAACAATTTGCAGACCTCTAGCCTCTGTAGGTTTTAAGATCTGAGGACGGAGAGAAAAAGTGCGGACGGACAGACAAATAGCCATCGCAATAGTTTTGTTTTACAGAAAACTAAAAACATTAATTTGCATGGGACCCAGAAATTCAAGGATCCGCATATTGCGTTTCTCCCATTTGTCAAAATCTTTTACATAAGGATGGAAGACTTTAAAAGTCACATTAAACATCAAGGAGGGAGATGAATCGCTCAAGCACTGTTAAATCAGAGATTCTTGAAAGGCCAAGGCTTACACTCTAGAGGAAAAGAAAGGATGATGATGTAACTTTCAGATCTCGTCATTCCTCCTCAAATCTTTCGATCAAATATGGGGCTTCCCGTACGTTGTGCATTTCGACAATATGCACTTCGACAATAAAATACTTATCAGAAAGTGTGAACTGTTTCAGTATTAGACCGGCCATTTCCTAAATAGTAGGTTTGTACCTCTTTAACCGTGCCAAGGAGAATTATAGAAAAGTGGACATCCCAGACGAGTATGGAATGTTAAGATATTTATTATCATATCTTCAATAGTGACACTTTTTTATGGTAACGAAATTTATAGCATAAGACTATTTAACAGATTTTCCTCCCACCGCATTCGGAAAGAACATTTACAATGCACAGTCAAAGATATTTTTATGTCATCCTGAGAGATTATCAGTTATCATTCACATTGTTTATATTTAGTGGCTTATGAATTCGACTAAATCTAGAACTTGCCGAGAACTGGTACTCGTAACCGCATTGTCCACGTGCTGTAGGGCGTTGCATATGGAAGAGCAATGACCATGAAAACGTGTCTATATCCGAATAAGATAGAGCGGGCTGTTCATGATAACGATTACAGAGGTTATATTATTTCGTTTAAAAATACTTTTGCATAAAGGCACTTAATGTTTTATGTCGTCCAATCTTAGGTAGACTGACAACCTTAGTATTTGGTTTCGATAGGTTGAAAACTTTTGTTACTTAAGGGATCCAATAAATCTGCGGTAGTCTAATTTTGATGATCAGAAAACGAGGAGTTCGGAACACCATGAACACCTGCAAATAACGAAAGTGACTTTTGTGCTACTTACCTACTCTTGAGGGAATATAAAGAATAATTCTTTCTAAACAATTACATCCTACTAATCACAATGACACGAATTCATTAATCAAAAATAGAGTGGGCTAAAATACCCGTGAAAGGCATCTGCTATCTTAATCATCTGACAATTGTGTACTAATAACACTCGGCTGTACAAATAGGTAACCTAAAGTAGCTACCCACAGAAACCTTTCCGTGCATGAATGACATGAATTTCCAAGAGCTGGATGGAGTTTTGAATGCGTGCATGGAATTTAGGGAAAATGGTCCCATCACTTAACCAACTTTGTCGGTAAGTGATACTATACTATTTATGAAATACGAGATGGACCTGAAAAAGTGACGAAGGTACCCAGAAAAATAATAAGAACTGACTTGAAACTACTGAATTGCATTAGTTTTCGGATATCAGTCACGTTTGTGTAGTGGTTAAATTAATGCCATTTTATGGATCTATGGGCATGAATCACAGAGTACAAAGACACAGATCCAACTTATAACAAAATAGTTGGGAAAATCTCTATTATACTATTTTTCTAATTTATATATATATATATATATATATATATATATATATATATATATATATATATATATATATATATATAAAGAGAGACTGAGTTCTTTATCTCGATCTCAGCGTAAACGACAATGACAATATTCCTGGTATCGTCACATAGCTTGGTCCATTATCTGTCTATGAATTAATGAATTTCTATCTATAAAGTAATGATTTAGTCTAGGTCATCTAAAAATAACTAATCAATAAATTAAAAATGAAGTAAAAACGCGACAGTCAACAGTCGACTGTCTTCGATGGAGTTGGCTATAGTTTGGAAAGAGAAAAAAAGATCTGCCGTACAGTACAAGAAATAAAAAACAAGCAGTAAAAAAAACTAAATATAGGGATTATATTTTTCTTAGTAAAACAAATATTTAAGCACAGACATAGTATGAACAAAAATAACGCCCTTATAATATAATTTAGAATATTTAAAAATCTCTCCGGTACAACGTTGTCGGAAAACACACACAATAAGGAACATGTAGATGAGCTTATATATAATATTTATGAATTCTACAAAGTTTGCAGCAACTTCCTCTTCGGCCCCCACTTGGAGTCGCAAGTAGTTGTAAGAAGCTAAGTTGCATCAACTTCTGCAATGTGAACTTGCAACTCCAATGGAAGACTAAGAACGACAGAAGCTATCCTTGTAAAATAAAGAACTTTCCGACAAACTCTCAATTTAAAGTTTGTGAGCAACTTCTCAAAATTTCCAACATTAATTGTATTTCGTCTTGATTTATTTTCTTTCGCATAAATTTAAATTTTAATATGAAGGTTATGTGTTTGGTCATTGTTATGAGTGTGCGTGTGTGTGTGTGTATCTATATATATATATATATATATATATATATATATATATATATATATATATATGTATGTATGTATGTATGTATGTGTGTGTGTGTGTATGCAAATATATGCTTACTCTGTATTTAGGTCACTTGTTTGAAATTTATGATTATCAACTTTTTTCTGTTGATAAATGTACGACAGATCCATTTTTTGTTTATCGTGTAATATAACTATCTTAAAGACACTCAAATATCAATTGTCCGAACTGCACCAGCTGTATTTGGTTAGTCATGTAATTAACTGGTTTTCTACTGAACATTATTTAAAAAAAAATAGTATTAACGGTATTGGCTTTTTAGCGTATGAACATTTCGCGTAACTTGAGAATAGATGATGTACGAAAACTTTTAAGTTGAAAGAAAGAGGAATAAGACTTGAAAATTCATCATCGAACTCATTTACAGATTTCATTAGAACTCTCGAAACTGAAGAAAAGCAGACTTGCATGGGCAATGCTCAGGTGACCGCAGAATTTATGAATAGTAAAAGAATAGCAAAGATATCAAGCAGATCCAAAATAGTTAAGCTGCTATGTTGGCTAATCGGCAGAAGCATCAATGTCCATAAGGATAAAAATGCTTACATAAACTTCCAAAATACAACTAACTCCCGACGTAGAACCGTTATTATTGTGATAATACCAGACAGCATCACACATATCTGAGGTTCTCCTAGATAGCATTCTATGAATTTAGGGGGAAAAAGGGTAAGCAATCATAGCAAAGAACGCACTCTCTTAGTCACGTATGTGGGTCTGTTCTTTTGGCACCTCCATACTCCAAGGACTTAAAGAATGGAAATGCTATGAAGGACCTCAGGAATTTTTTCAGCCATCAAAGAAATAATCTTGGGTATTTTGCATAAATGTAAGAAGGTATTAGCAGACAAATCTCAGATCATTCGAATGTATACAAGTGGCAACGTTTCTCTAAACACCACCAACCGACACAAACTAGAAGATTTTGTTAGTTTTACTCAAACGGCCACCTCACCCATCTTTCGATGGCAATAACTTCATCAAAAATATATTTCTGGACTGACCAATCCTTTTCATCCAGAAATAACAATATATGGATAGGTTACTCGAGACTTCCTTCCTGATAGTCCCCTCTATTTACATTACCTAAGGCCTACGTGAACAAGCGTTTTTGTCTTGCTGAGTTGAAATCTGAACTGATTTAATCATTCATACAGTTTTTTGTTTTTTTGTTTTTTGTAGTGTGGCAATGAGGCGATGATGAATTACGTGTTCCTGTGAGATTTGTTGTGCCATTCTGTATTACACAGAGCATGTTCCCCTTCCCTCAGACTAGTCAGCAAGCAAACAGTTGAAAGCCGTGAGAAATGAGGATAATCATGCAGCTCATAAAAGTTTAAAGATGTCACTGCTGATGTCATCTAGCATTACGTCAATGATCATATGATGAGAGTCTGAAATGAACATAATACTACCTGATTTATTACTATGTTCAAACAGGTAATAATCATTATGTTCCATTTATATTTACTGTTGGTTGCTAGAAGTATATACTTATTGTTAAAGGCAGTGACATGTAAAACTTTATTTAAGATATGTTAATTACTTCTTTTGTACTAAAAGATAAAACCATACAAGCATTTACTCGAACTCTGACATATATTTCTTATGAGTCAACTGCCGCACGCTGCAATTTATTATTAAAATGTACATATACGGGCATTACACACACACATATATATGAACATATATATACGTATATAATTTTTAATATATATATATATATATATATATATATATATATATATATATATATATATATATATATATATATATATATATATATATATATATATATATATATATATATATATATATGTATGTATATGTATATGTATATATATATATATATATATATATATATATATATATATATATATATATATATATATATATATATATATATATATATATATATATATGTTACAACCGTTGGGAAACAGATAAGAATATTCCGGGTAGGAATATTACGTAACATACCGATTGGTCTGTCTTCAGAAGGCGTTGGGGAATTCAGCCCTTACTTTTTTTTCTCTCTCTCTCTTTTAACAGCGAGTCTTTTTCTCAGCGGGTATCTCACGCACCCCTCTCTCTCTCTCTCTCTCTCTCTCGCAGCTTTCCCCTCTCTCTCTCTCTCTCTCTCTCTCTCTCTCTCTCTCTCTCTCTCTCTCTCTCTAATGTCACAAAGATCTCTTTCGTTCTCGCATGGATTTCTCTCTCTCTCTCCCATTCCACATTAAAGAAATGAAATGGGTCGTATAAGGAAAACTCAATCTTTCCTACAAAAATAGATTTATTATTTAAAGCAACCCAACAAGTAATGAATAAACAAAGCAAAGATTAAAATGCATCATAAATGAAATTGTCAAGTAAGAAAACATCTAACTCAAGATTTAGTCTCAGTCCAACTAAAAATCTGATTATGGCTAATAGCCTGCAAATTCAAAAATTCTCACATAGTCCATTATAGACTTTGTAAAGTCTAGTCTCAAGTCTCCCACATAAAATACTAGACATTGCAAAGGTTTGCGTCTGTCTTTCTCTATGATCACACCAACATGATAACATCATGTTATTGCCCACAAAGTCATCACCACAACCATGACATCTGTCGAAAAAATTAAACACAGATAATACTCCCAAAAATATGCAAGTGCAAAACACAATAATGAAAAGTCTAAAATGCATGAGTAAATAGCATACTGGTAAAATACAGAACACAATAAAATAGAATATTGAAATGGTAAAATGCTACATCCACTTCCCACACAAGATCAAAAATGTCTTGAAATATCGTAAAAGACCATAAGTTCACACTTCACACAGAAAAACGAAGAGTCTGAACTGTACCTTATTCTGCCAATTCTAAGAGCTTGCCACACTCAAAGATAATGTCTTCACGATCTCGCTCTAGCTCTGCTAATGGACGACCGAACTAATTTTTGGGCAGAATTAGACACAAAATCGAGATTCTGTAACACACGAACTCATGTACGTGCATAGGAACTTGGTCATATGACCCGGCCAATATCGTGTGTTCATCACATTAACTGCTGAGATGATCAACTATTTGCTGAATGCAACGATTCTGCAAGTGACGAGCTCACGACAGTACCATCTCACAATCAAAAATTCTTCCATCACACTCTGTACCTTCCAATGTTAAATCGGCCATATTTTCTGAAATAGTGCTCGGCCACCCCATAAGAGCGTCTCGCTCTCCTTAACGGCAAACTAAAACAAAAGCATATGTATAAAACATAACAGATAGGGCTTATGCTCAATTAGCAATGTCTCCTGAACTACAGCTTAGATACTGCCCTCATGACGTACTTGCACATCTACTGGGGGTATTGTCTTAGAGCACTTGCGTGAAGTCTTACAAGCACAAATGAGCTTTACTACTCCCATAATAAGAACTATCAGAAAAATAACCACTAAAATCATTAAGACAGCTGGCAACAAATATTCACGGTACTCGACCATGAACGTATCCTCGATCTCTTCCATCGGCGGGACAGTCACCGGTATCTCTGTCGAAGGCACTGGAACTATATCGTGATTGTTATGCATATGACGCATGATTATCTTCTCGGAACTGTTGAACACAGCACGGCTAAATACGAGAAAGTCCGTAGACAGGATTCTGCAGGATGAGTCGAACAGCTTGGACCCACGAAGCACGAACGTCGTCGTCTGGTTATTCTGGCACATCGTCGTGATGGAGCACTCTTTGCAATACAGGGCAGTAAGAGTACTGGTGGTGATCATGTGGTATTCATGTGGAAACTGTATAAAGTCACATTCAGTCGGAGTCTGTCTATGAACTAAAGACAATTCACAACCACCCACAGACACAACTTGCAACTGGAAAACATTACTGTCACACACATACTTCTCCCTAACCAAGGTACAACCTGTCTTATAATCAACTCCCAAACCCTGATATTGATCTCCCAAAATGAACATGATCTCTAATCCCTTCCATATCACTACTAAGTCTCCAAAAGCACTCGGAAAAGGTCTAATAACAAAACTAACAAAAGGCTTCATCGTACTGACAGGAACGTATACTATCAATCCCCGATCAGACAATCTCACCCTCAAAACATTATAATATAAATACAAATCTCCTCCCGTGAACAATACTTTCGCTCCATGTAGATAAGCGGAATTCCTTAGAATATTTTCTAAGTATCCCAAAGGTAATATATCACCATACACACGACCATCTGCTGCAGCAATAATTGCTTTAACTGGCATTTGCACTTCTGTCCTTAGAGAATCAGTTTCTTTCTCAACATTAAGAACGGTATGTTGGATCGTAAGGAATGCAATTGTCACATCAAGATCTTCTTTCAAACCTTCCACTGAAACTGACAAATCATTCAAAGAACGTCTCATTGTTTCAAAACTATTACTCAATTTCTTATTACTTTCTTGCAACTGATTTAACTGTTTCCACTGAGCTTTTAAGTCTTTTTGAACTTCTGCTACTTTGACTAAACTGCCAATGGACATCGCTCCAATCGCAGCAATCACGCCAACACCTAAAAGAAATAAAGGTGCTGCTCTTTTACTCCTCCTATTCCCTGTGGAAGGTGAATTTCCAGGAGTAACGTCAGGAACCCATTCTAATGTTTTATCTATCCCTTTATGAACTCTATCTAACGTTATCCTTATTTCTTTCAATAATCTAGTTAAAGAGACTGGTAAAGTTCTCTTATTCTCTACTGCATTTAGCGTCATTCTCATTTGTTGCAACCTATTCTTGGAATTACTCAATTCCTCTCTGGCTGACCCTATCTTGTCAAATTCTACACTTATGGTCACTTGGTCCGAAGCTAACCAGACTTCATGATCTTCTTCAACCACTACACCTGGTCCTAAACGAGCTTCCCGTGACCCCCAGGTTACTGCACTCAACAGGACTATCACTAAGAACTTCAGCATCTAGAATAAACAAGAGACAAACAAAAAATAAATATCATATATATATAGTATATACAAACATCAATCCATTTATCCCTCAAACTACACACAAACGTTCCATTACATCCCAACTTTCTTTAACTTTGAAATATGAGTTAATTTCGTCACACCGGTAATTACATCTTTTACTACAAATCTATTCCCTCTTTTGATCTCTACAATCTCAAAAGGTCCGTGGAACTTCGGACTTAATTTATAATTCAGATCATTCCGAACATTCACTTTAACAAACACTCTATCACCCATCGAAAAAGCTACTCCCCTCGATTTTGCGTTACTTTTCTCTACCATTGCGCGCGAACTAAGCTCAAGTTCTTTACTGATACACGCAAATCTTTCTCTCGCTGTATTTATCAACGAAGTGACCGTAACATCACCCTGAACTCGCTCTGGTAACAAATCAAAAGGTCCTTTCAACTTGTACCCATACAAAGCTTCTGCTGGAGATATCTTAATTGTATCATTCGTCATAGTATTGATACTATATCGCACTTCATCCAAAGATCTGTCCCATTGTGTATCAGAACCACCCACTGTCATGCGTAAAGCTTCGATTACTTTCCGATTCGCCCTCTCACATAACCCATTCGCTTCAGGTCTATACGGGATTATAGATACTTTCTTTATCCCCAATAAATTGGCAAGACCCTCTAAAGTCTTATTAATAAACTCCCTACCATTGTCTGTGATCAGACATTCAGGAACACCATATCTACAAATTATCCCCTTAAAGAACGCTATAGCAACTTCCTCAGCTGATTTGTATTTCAGTGGGAAAATCTCGACAAAACGAGTTAACTCATCAACAACTACTAATAAATGTCTATAACCATAAGCGGACTCTGAGAAGTTACCCAGAATATCCATATGCACTCTCTGAAACGGCCTATGTGGTACGGGATATGAACCCAAACGACACGACACCGTCGTCGCCGGCTTATTCGCATTGCAAACAGCGCAACTCTTTACAAAGGCCTCCACTGCGGAAAACATATTTTTCCAAAAGAACTTTGACCTGACGTTTTCATACGTCTTGTCCACACCTAAATGAGGAGAACCAAATTTACAATGTACAATGTCTAGAACTTGTGGTACTAGACTCTCAGGCACGATGACTTGTGTAATTTCACCCATGCTTCGAGTACTTCGCAAGTTATACTTAACTTTCCTCACCAATAAATTATTCTCCAACTCTAGACCAGAAAAAGGCAACTTATACCCTTTCTTCGGTGAAACTCCCCTAAGAAATGCCTTAGCATCTGACAACAATTTATCCTCATCTTGCTTTTGTTCGAGCAAGCCTATGTCCCAAGTGACATTTTCACCCGTAATATAACACACAGCGTTACCCTCAGTATCACGAACAACAATCTCTCCCGAGACTGCCGACTCACTATTTCTCCCTGAAGTATGCACTGTAGAAACGTGTATGTCCTCTACATGCAATATCTCAGAACTACTAGTATCAGAAACATTAGACACCAAATGTCCAGTCTCGTCTCCCACACAGGATTCGGATTGCACTCCCTCATCCTCGACTGGAAAATATCTGCTCAATGCATCTGCAACCACATTATGCTTACCTTCAATGTATTTGAGGTTTGCATCAAAATCTCTCAATGTCAAAAACCAACGCGTTCTCTTGGGCGACAAATTTAGCTTATTAAAAAGCTCTAACAACGGTTGATGATCTGTAAAATTCTCAACTTTATTTCCCAACAACAACATCTTAAAATGAACAAGGCTAGAGACGACTGCGAAAGCCTCCTTGTCCACAACTGACATCAGCCTTTCGTTACTACCACGCGTTTTGAACTTTCTCCTATAAAAAGCAATTGGGTGTAATTTTCCCTCAAATTTCTGCATCAAACATGCACCTATACCTTCCTGACTCGCGTCGGTCACTAAGGTGAACGGTTGACTAAAATCTGGAAACTTCAAAACAGGTGGGTTCATCAAAGCGTTCTTAAGCTTCTCAAAAGCTAATTGCTGACTATCACCCCAAAAAAACTTAACGTCTTCTTGTAACAAATCTGTCAATGGAGACGCTATTGTAGAAAAATTCCGCACAAAACGGCGAAAGAAACCCGACATACCTAGGAACGAACGAATCTGTTTCCTGGTTTTGGGAACTGGAAAACTCACAATGGCTTTAACTTTCTCATCATTCACTCTGACTCCCTCTTTAGAGATAACATGACCTAAATAGACAATTTTTCTCTTCAGAAACTCACACTTGGCCAATTTGACCTTTAATCCAGCGAACCGTAATCACTTGAGGACTTCTTTTAACACCTTTAAATGTTCTTCAATCATATCTGTGCATATGAGAATGTCATCCATGTACACAAACACCGACTTTCCTAACAAACCATGAAGTACTGTGTTAACCAGTCTAGTAAATGTTACTGGGGACCCTTGTAATCCAAAAGGCATCCTATTAAACTCGTAATGTCCCTTTGGTACCGAAAATGCTGTATATTTACGGCTACTCTCGCAAAGCGGAACCTGTAGAAACCCTTGCATAAGATCTATAGATGAATATATATTCTTGCCACCGATCTCAACAAACAAATCAGGCAAACAAGCTACAGGATATCTATCTGGGCATGTCTTTTCGTTCAATTTACGAAAATCTACACAAACTCTGATACTACCGTCTTTCTTTGGAACCGCTAATAAAGGAAAGTTATAGGGCGAAGAGATTTGCCTAATAATTCCCTCCGACTCCCATCTCTGAACTTCCTTTTCTACCTCTTCTCTGATCTTAAAGGGAATTCAATATGCTGGAATATATATGGGATTTGTACCTTTCTCTAGGCGAATTGAATGTTCTAAAACATCTGTAACTCCTAATTTATCTCCCTTCAAAGCAATGATATCTAAATATTCTTTCAACACTTTCTCTACTTTATCTGAATACTCGGAATAATCAGCTTTAGCCAAATGTTCGTGAAGAACTTGACTTCTGAATTGTAGCTCCTCCCTGGGAAACGTGTTACTGTCTCCACAAAAACTCACTATCTTATGTTCTTCCTTAAACTCTTCAAAATCAATTACATAAGTACCCTACTGTAGTTACGCCTGCGACTGAAACTTCATTTACTGACACCGTACTCACAACGTCTTTGAATTTCTCAGTTCCCTCAACAACGCATACTTGAGAAGGAAACTTTTTCTCTTTCACCGACACTTTAACCAATGTAGGAACTCGCGGTTGCAATTCAATATCTTCCAACAAAAATCCTTTGAAAGACTTTCGCGGAATGTCTTCACTCTCTAATGACTGTGTTACACGTCTCAGACTGCGTCTTAGGTTTCTCACAAGTTTTTTCCCTGTGTATATATGGAACAAAACAACCTGGCTCACCTATTGTAATCCCCTGAATTCCCGTAAGAATGTTGATGTTATGTCGCATGCAAGAAGGGTGTCCTAGCAAAACCATTTCACCTAAGGCTAATCCTTCTATGACCAAAA
Source organism: Macrobrachium rosenbergii (assembly GCA_039081455.1). Taxonomy (NCBI): domain Eukaryota; kingdom Metazoa; phylum Arthropoda; class Malacostraca; order Decapoda; family Palaemonidae; genus Macrobrachium; species Macrobrachium rosenbergii. Next base: position 192,007 of record JANJGK010000713.1, read on the forward strand.
ATGATTCTACTATTGTCTTTTTGCGGTTGCAATTCAATATCTTCCAACAAAAATCCTTTGAAAGACTTTCGCGGAATGTCTTCACTCTCTAATGACTGTGTTACACGTCTCAGACTGCGTCTTAGGTTTCTCACAAGTTTTTTCCCTGTGTATATATGGAACAAAACAACCTGGCTCACCTATTGTAATCCCCTGAATTCCCGTAAGAATGTTGATGTTATGTTGCATGCAAGAAGGGTGTCCTAGCAAAACCATTTCACCTAAGGCTAATCCTTCTATGACCAAAAATGATTCTACTATTTTCTTTTCGCCGATACAAAGCGTAAGAAATGACGAACCTAAAATATTCAGTTTCCTCGCTTGTACGTCACACACTGTCTCATTAGTAGGGACTAATTTACACTCTGGAAACTTCGAGTGAAAAAGGTCAGCATTTACTAGGTTAACTGAGCTACCAGAATCAATGAAAATAGAAATTTCACTGCCAGTAGAAAATCCACGTACAATCGGCCTAGGTTCTGGTGATTCTAAGACCTGATTGCTCATTATCCTGTGTCCGTCTTCGAACTTATCTTGTGAAAATTTTGATGTTCGTTTGTGTACCTAGAACTTGCATCATGTGGAATTCTCCTGTCATATCTACTAAAACTACCCGGTGTTTTCCTTGAATATTCTCTATTCTTTGTGGCTGGGCAAAATCTCCATCCATGGTCTGAAGATTTGCAAGCTGAACAATATCTCACTCTGCAATTTGATTTACTATGTCCTATTTTATCACAATTAAAACAACGAATTGTTGTTACTGATCTCTCTGAGGTTTTCCTCAATTCCACCCGTGCACATGATTTCGCTCCTGCATCATTTCCTAGATTTGAGGAGTTCGCCTTATACTGCGGTTTTGACACTGTAGCTGAAATCTTAGCACCTCCCTTCACAAAACTACTGTCTAGCGTCGGGCATTTTGATAGATTTTTGTTAACCTGTGCAAACAAAAAGGATTCATCTGTGTCCTGATCAATTCTTTTATCAAAACTATCTGTAATTATATCTAGGACTGACGTTAAAAGGCAAGCAAAGTGTAGCAGTTTTTCAAAATTATCTAAAGAAATATTATTTCCATTTACCCATGTAGAGTTTATCATAGATTTCTTTATCTCACCTACTGCATCAAATAAGCGAGCACTGTACGCTATTAATGAATCATAACCCTTCCTAGTTCTGATAAGGGCACGCAAGTTCTGAACAATGCACTCGCGGTCAACTCCGCCATACGACGTGCGTAAGAATTCCTGAAGTTCTTTCCAAGTTTTACACTTTCTGAACCCGAAACCTCGTGCTCGTTCGCCAATGTCTCCTTTGTCTAGATCTAAAAAAGCCTTTGCTTCTCTCAAAGCATCAGCGCCACCCGTAATCTTCCTAGAATTCAGATAATTATCAACTGATTCAATAAATGTTTCTACATTCTGTGTTAATTTCCCATCAACTAGTCCCTTAAAATTTGTAATGCCTGCATTAAAATTTGTTAACTTATGGGTCACGACCGACAGGGATGGCCTTGCTTCTGAGTCTTCCATTTTGCGCAAAATTCGGCGACCCGAACGTAATAACAAAAGAAAACAAGAAAGAAAACGGGAGAAAAGCGAAAGTTAGCCCTCTCCTAAAAAGAAAAACTGAAAACGGGGTTACTCAACACTCGGTCTGCCAACAGAAAATGAAGCTCTGTGCAACCTGTGACGTCACCATCTCGAAGACGAAGCAGAGAAAAAGATAGGAGTGATTTTTGTTGAATCACCACATGCTTAATTAACTCACAATCACCACTAATCACACTTATTTGGGTATTTCCTTAACCCCAAAATTGCTCTAGAGATCACCCAGATCTATTTCACAATTCCCCACTCCCAATACTCGAATAGAAACAGAAAAAAAAAGATTCCCGTATTAAACACGTAATCACGACCCACTTATGACACTCGCTCTTCTAAAACTGGTGATCATTCATCTCGCTCAGTCACGAGTCGCCCCAGGCTGTCTGTGCCTTGGGCATCAACGTTACCAATTAGTCTATTTAAAAAAAAAATCGATTAAAACTCTCACGCTGCTATTATTTCCACTTACACACTGCCAGTATTTCCACTTAATCGCTGCCACCATTTCTATCTGTTACAACCGTTGGGAAACAGATAAGAATATTCCGGGTAGGAATATTATGTAACATACCGATTGGTCTGTCTTCAGAAGGCGTTGGGGAATTCAGCCCTTACTTTTTTTCTCTCTCTCTCTTTTAACAGCGAGTCTTTTTCTCAGCGGGTATCTCACGCGCCCCTCTCTCTCTCTCTCTCTCTCTCTCGCGGCTTTCCCCTCTCTCTCTCTCTCTCTCTCTCTCTAATGTCACAAAGATCTCTTTCGTTCTCGCATGGATTTCTCTCTCTCTCTCCCATTCCACATTAAAGAAATGAAATGGGTCGTATAAGGAAAACTCAATCTTTCCTACAAAAATAGATTTATTATTTAAAGCAACCCAACAAGTAATGAATAAACAAAGCAAAGATTAAAATGCATCATAAATGAAATTGTCAAGTAAGAAAACATCTAACTCAAGATTTAGTCTCAGTCCAACTAAAAATCTGATTATGGCTAATAGCCTGCAAATTCAAAAATTCTCACATAGTCCATTATAGACTTTGTAAAGTCTAGTCTCAAGTCTCCCACATAAAATACTAGACATTGCAAAGGTTTGCGTCTGTCTTTCTCTATGATCACACCAACATGATAACATCATGTTATTGCCCACAAAGTCATCACCACAACCATGACATCTGTCGAAAAAATTAAACACAGATAATACTCCCAAAAATATGCAAGTGCAAAACACAATAATGAAAAGTCTAAAATGCATGAGTAAATAGCATACTGGTAAAATACAGAACACAATAAAATAGAATATTGAAATGGTAAAATGCTACATCCACTTCCCACACAAGATCAAAAATGTCTTGAAATATCGTAAAAGACCATAAGTTCACACTTCACACAGAAAAACGAAGAGTCTGAACTGTACCTTATTCTGCCAATTCTAAGAGCTTGCCACACTCAAAGGTAATGTCTTCACGATCTCGTTCTAGCTCTGCTAATGGACGACCGAACTAATTTTTGGGCAGAATTAGACACAAAATCGAGATTCTGTAACACACGAACTCATGTACGCGCATAGCAACTTGGTCATATGACCCGGCCAATATCGTGTGTTCATCACATTAACTGCTGAGATGATCAACTATTTGCTGAATGCAACGATTCTGCAAGTGACGAGCTCACGACAGTACCATCTCACAATCAAAAATTCTTCCATCACACTCTGTACCTTCCAATGTTAAATCGGCCATATTTTCTGAAATACATATATGTGTGTGTGTGATTATATTGTATACGATTATCAATATAACCTCTACCAATTTAACCAAATGTTTCCACGTTTTAAGATAAGAAGCATGTGTCGTCAAGAACACTCGTTATGCCTACATTTAGATTAATCATATTTAGTTCATTTCCAACATATGTTCAATTCTAAAAATTAACGAAACGGGTAATATGCAACATTACGTAAAATATGCATAACAGAAGATCGTGGATTTAATTTCTACCGTCATCTGAAGTTTTCCCTCCCGTCCATTTCATTTATCTGGGCTTTCTCGACCCTTCGCCAATCTCCTTAACTCCATCGCCATCTTCTGCTATACCATCTCCTCGTTTACTTGCTAGCTTTTCCACTCTTTTTACCTCAGACTGCAGAAAAATCATGTTTGATCATCATTTTCGAGATATTATAAGACCGAATTCGGAACCTTGGATAAGTAAGTACCTGGGGTGAGGCCGGTCTTTCATACATACATACGCGCGCGCTCACACACACACACACACACACACATATATATATATATGTGTGTGTGCGTGTGTGTGTGTGTGTGTATATATATATATATATATATATATATATATATATATATATATATATATATATATATATATATATATATACATGGAATGGATTGAATGAAGTGGAAAGTCAACTGAAGTTCTAGGAAAAGAAAACGAATCATGAAAGGAATGTGCACTGAATGATGCGTGCAGATGATGTAATACTAATTGCTGATAACGAAGAAAAACTGCAGGAAGTGAAGGCAATTTGAAAGTTTTTCGCAAGAGGAGAAAGTTACGAGTAAAAGTGGGCATGTTGGTATGGACTGGGGAAGAATAAATATAGTTCATCCGTAAACATATTTATGTGTAACTAAATTGGATGATGCAAGAGTGGGATGCACAGAGAAAGGAAGGTGGCAAGATATACTCGTATAGAAATACCTGGGATGAGACTTGGAGTTTCTATGAAAAATATCTCTCCACTATGGAAATGTATACTGGAGATTAAATTCAAGTGGAAGAAAAATGATTGAAGATGTGGAGTTGAGCTGCCACCATAGTATATGTGCCGTAAGAAGAACTGAAAAGGTAAGAAACGTAGAGGCATGTCGCAGTGGTAAAAATTTTACAGTATGCAGAAGGTTCAGTCAGTGTATTTTGGCCATGTCAAAAGACTTATGGGCGATATGAGGGTGGAAAGAGTGCCTGGATAGGAAGTTTTGGAAGGCTCATCGCTGGAAGACCTGGAAAACGCTGGATAAACAAGTTAAAAGGGGAACTGGAAAGGAAGACCTTTTAATCAGTAAATGAAGCGTCTTTGCATGATAGAAATGAATGGGCCACTGTAGGCAGAGGTCTGATGCTTGCTGTGAATGAAGTATGGAGTACTGTGTGCAAAGAGATTTGATGTCTGCTATGAATGGGGTGTTGTATTCAAGAAGGATAGATGCCCTGCTGTGAATAAGACATCGATTTAAGGGGAATGATCCTTAGGACAGTGTTTGCAAACGGTATGATCCCTTGTTGTGAATGGGGCATTATGAGCAAAGGGATATGAGGACTCACTATGAGGTCTTTTTCTGTGAGTGTGGTACCTTGCAATGAATGGAAAATAATATGCAAAGGGATATGATGCCTCGCTGTGACTGAGGCATCATGTGCAAGTGGATATGATTCCTTTATGTGAATGGATCATTGTATACAAAGGGGTATGATACCCTGATGCCTTGCTGCAAATGATGAACTGCAGGTCAATGTGTGCATGGATTTATGATGCCTTGCTGTGGATGGCGCCTTTTATGGGAAGGACTCAAGAGACGCCAGAGGCAAAACAAACCAGAGTACCCTCTTCAAACAGTGGAGAAACACACAATCAAAGTTTTGCAGACATTAAACAGCAACAACACTGTTTTTTCCATTAGGAAGCTGTTTCATTTTTAAATGAAAGCTTAACAAAAATGGCTCATCATGCACTGTAAAATAGAACCAACGGACAGTCAAAACTGTTAACTGCTGAATGGGGAAGGGAGTTTTTTTTTATTTTTTTATCATAATTCTGCTGCTGGATGAAAGCCAAAAAAATTCCTTCATTTTTTTTTATGCACACCCAAACATTTCACTCGAGGACAACTGACAGGCATCATTTTGCCACTGGGATCAGGACTATTACATATCTTAAAATCTGTATATATGTATTTGTTTCAAGATAACGATATCTAAGTTTATTCATGTATTGGCTGATATACATATCTTTATCACTATTTTGTTTTCTTTTTAAAAACGTGATTCAAGGGAATATTTAAGATTTTTGTGTGGCCAGTACTAAAACATCTTCGCTAAAAGCAAAAGTTCCTCTCTTTCTCATAACCTTGAATTTTGTTCCATCCGCGACTTCCCTTTGTGACGCCACTGAATTGCATAGGAAAATATTTCTGGAAAATGAGACATTTCAAGTCTTGCCCAGAGAGAGAGAGAGAGAGAGAGAGAGAGAGAGAGAGAGAGAGAGAGAGAGAGAGAGAGAGAGAGAGAGAGGGGGGGGGGGGGGACATTGTCTTTGCTGTATCATCGATCATCGAGCAGACAATGCCTTGCTCTCGGATGCTGAAACTCGCTCATTCTGAATCCAGTTTACCTAAAGTAAGTGTTGCAGCTGTTTTGCCGCTCCGGTATCAAAATGATCTCTCCTTCATCCATGAAATCATTCAGCAAAAAACTTTTTTTTATATTCTTATATTTCTGGATATTATGCGATCCTGAGCACATGAAAGGAAAAAAATGGTTCTTTGTATAATAATTCGCCGCGAATATGAAGAAGAAGCATTTTCAGAGAAACTTTTGCTATTGGTGAGCCAGCTTCTGTGACATTTGGTCGCATGGTTTTTTGTTTCTGTCGCATGTTTTGATTTTATTCTTGAAATGCTTCCACTCCTCCATACCGTGTTACATCTGGAGCATGGTCATAATTATGTAGAAAAATATTTTTTTGAGAGAGAAAATCTTCTTTTAGGGTAATGAAAAAAAGCTGCCTAATGAAATTATACCAAAAAGATGAACTATACAGGCTGCTAAAAATGTTCAGCAAAGTTGCAGGATACCTGAGGTAATGCCCTGGGGGCTTTCTCCTCGTACCTATCTTCCATGGATATATGCAATAATAATCATTATCAGCGTCATCATCATCTTCATCATACAATTGATGTTATATATCAGTTCAAAATTTATTGCAATAATTACCGTCCGATCAATACAGTGAAGCAATTAGGGATGCTCTGCTCGAAGATGGGCGTCTGCTATTAAACATCTGAAGGAAGTTGGTCTTTAGTCAGTTACTTGGCTATCTGTGCACTAATAAGGCTTACGGTTAGAATCTTTATCCTTTGCAATATCATGTTTAAAAAGAGACGGTAAAAACTTCAGTAGCTGATAATAATAAAACAATAAAAAATAAGAAAGAATAGGTAATATTCTTAAATATAACATTTTAATAATAATTTTTTTCCCTTCCTCTTTTTTGTGTATGTGTGGACACTGGGGAGGATACAGAGGAAACCATTTACTGTAACTCCGTCAAAATCAGTGTAGAATGGTCTGAAAAATGGAACTGATGCCACCCATGATACATGATATATATATATATATATATATATATATATATATATATATATATATATATATATATATATATATATATATATATATATATATATATATATATATATATATCATGGATGGCATCAGTTCCATTTTATAGGCAATTCTACACTGATTTTGACCGGGTCACATTATATGGTTTCCTCTGTTTCCTCTCCAATGTTCATACATGCACACAAAAGAGGGGAAAGGAAAAAACTGTTATAAAAATGTTATGTTTAAGAACATTACCTATTCATATATATATATATATATATATATATATATATATATATATATATATATATATATATATATATATATATATATATATATATATATATATATATATATATATATATGCTATTCTGTGGGATGTTCTTTTGCAATAAAATGTTCAAATAAAAGACCTTCAAACTTTATATTTAAAGTGAATATAATAATACGTCGTCATTAAATGTTATTTAAAATATGTGGGATTTTAAAAACGTTTTAGTAAACATGTCTTCTAGTAGAGCATCTGAATCAAACAATGGCTTTTGAACGTTGAGGCTTAGTCTTCAGGCACACTTATAGTTTTAGCAGATCAGGGTCTAACTTTACAAACAATTGACCCTGAATTGTCCGTCTATTCTTAAACAAAACTCAATTTCCCACGCTTCCGCCAGCATCACTCACAGATGCTACAAGTTTCGTTTTCATTTTGTTTCTGGTTCTCTTCCCACAAATGGATGCAGACAACCCATCACGAAGAGTGGAAATTGACCTTTGTGAAACGGCCGTAACGTAAGTCACTCGTGAAGTGATGTTAAGTGGTTCGGTTCCTTGTAAAAGAGCGGACTCTCAGTTTTTTGACCAACAATTCGCTTACAATGGCTCGCAGTGTAGTTGGCCTTAGATTAGAAAATTCTTTTCCGTTGCCTGGCAAAAATAGATGACAGGAAAGCCCATTTCATGGTGACACTGGAATGTGTCTACTCCACTGTTATTGGTAAGAGATCATTTTCCAAGCGATAAGTCACAATGCTAGAAACTGGTGGGGCATGGCCTTGTAAAATGACAGGCATGCACAGTCAAGTTAATGAAAAAATAATTTCATGCAAATTCTAATTGTTAAAAGTAAAATACACAAACACACACACACACGCAAATATATATATATATATATATATATATATATATATATATATATATATATATATATATATATATATATATATATATATATATATATATATATATATATATATATATATATATATATATATATATATATATATATATATATATACACATACATACATACATACATACATACATACATACATATATATATATATATATATATATATATATATATATATATATATATATATATATATATATATATATATATATATATATATATATATATATATATATAGAATCACGTTATTCTGAATGTCCATCATAATCCAAAGGCATTTGGTAAAATTCTAACTTTTGCATTTATGTTTAGGTTTTAAGGCAATTTTCAGTCATTAACAACTCGATAATATATTTATCATTCCGTCAAAGAATACCCAGAGCTGTGTCTGGGAGAGTTTTCGGGCAAATAAAGTCTTCCAGGAACACTCCATTTCCCAGAAACAAATTGTTTGTTTATGAAAGTCAGTTCGGAATTTGAGATAGCGAATCCAGCATGGCGGCGAAAAGGCTCAATTTGATAAAGGCCAGACAAATTGGCGGAAGGACGAATTCCCTGAGGAGCTTTCAATTTCTTTCACTTGTCACTTCCTCGCGGGAGAAAAATGATGTTGCTCTCGCCCTATTTCTCACCAAACGTTGAGCACATCATAATTCACATCATGGATGCCCAAGAGACCGACAGGAACGCAATAAAACTTCTTCCTCAGCTAAAATCTAACGTGTATAAATTTTTCGTATATGAATACTGAAAATACAAGTATCGGGTACAAACATGTTTTGTAGACTACATATCGCTTTCAGACCCCAAATGAAATTGAAGGTTACTGTTTTCCTCGTGCATTAACTATCTAAATTACGGTAAAGCTGAATATCTTAATACGTAAATTATAGGGATTGTTTGCTAAGTGCCAGAAATAAGGAGATTGCTTATTGCCAAGAGGATTATCACCATTATAAATCTTTCATATGGAAGAAATATTATAATTTCTTTCTGAGGAGAGAAACTGTAAATGTTGTAGTATATGAAAATACCCTTTAGCATTTTTCCTTTTCAAGATAAATGACGTACAGAATGTTGCAACAGAATTATTTGTGAGACCAACGTACTGTAATCCAAGATAACGCTTGAAAATGGATGTGTAAACAAAACAGCAATAAAAAAAAATATTTTTCGAAATTATTTATTTCATTTATGAAAACTATATTTTGCTTAACAAGACTTTTGTGTTAATCTACTGAATAGTTTTATAAACGTGTTTAAAAGCCATTGTAAAGTTTATGTAAAATAAATGACTTAAGGAATACCTGTTTTCTCTTACTCCGCTCTTCCTCTTTTGTGTGTCTCAGTTGCTGTCAGATTTTATCAGTCACTATCTTTTATTTCTATATTTTATTTTAGAGAACTTGAAGAACCAAAAAGGGATTCATGACATATACACAGTATATATATATATATATATATATATATATATATATATATATATATATATATATATATATATATATATATATATACATACATATATATGCGTGTGTGTGTGTGTATATTATACATTTTCATTTTATATATTATATAGACCAAGTACTAAGTTAAAACCGTATTTTCCGAAGTATTAGGAAACCAAGCAGCTAAACGTAAACTCCAGATTGCATCCAACGGAATAAAAATAAAGTGATTTTCAGATCTAGGATAATTACTATGCATAAGTCTAAAAAGAAATTGCGGTGGTAAGCTAAAATAACAGTGGCATTGGTTCTGAAAGTAAATTTTCCGGTTAAGAGACAAGGTGCATGACAAGCCATTAGAAGACACAGCATAGTGAATAAACGTGAAATCGAGTTGACAAACAATACGACCGTTTCACAATGGTCAGCTTCCGCTCTTCGTGACGGGATATATATCTGCATCCATTTGGGAGAACAGAACCAGAGAAAATCGACGACGAAATTTTGAAGCATCCACGAGAAAGGCGGGCAGGAGGGAGGAGAATTGACTTCTGTCCAAGAATGGGCGGTCAATGGCATTTATTTGCGAAGTCAGACCTTGTTCTACTAAAACAGGGATTGTAGCTTCGAACTGAAACCCGACGAGGAAATTCAGTAGTTCTGCTAAGAGCCCTCTGCTTATTTAAGATTTTTTTTTTAAAAAACCCAATAGTTTTGAATTTATGTGGAAACGAATGAGCAATGTAGTAGTCGTTGACAAAATAAATTCATAGTTTCATAGACCTTACAAGTCAGCTTGTTTATCAGTATTTTTCAGTTATTTTATTCGACTCGTCTAAAAATAACGCGTGCTAGATTTTAACAATTGTTAACAGTTTATTGTTGATATCTTTAGTATAAGAATTAATATATGGTCTCATAAACCGGATGAAATTTGCACTGAATAGGAAAATAGGGTCGCATAAATATGAACTTTTGTAATGGAAGAAAACATAATTATTCTCTATATCATTAAATATATTGATAACGTTTATAGTGAAATACTATATTTTCACACAATCACACACAAAAGGTATATATGAAATTCCATCACCCACATTTTTCACGAACCTACACTCATAACACTACAATTGTCCCAATTTTAATAATCATGAGGAGCTGTAATTTAATTGATAAAATATGAAAATTAATGAAAATAAAAAAAAAGGTTTGGACATTTAATAAATAAAAAAAATACGAATTTTAAAAATCTTAACCTCTTCTGGCTTTTATTATTAATTTGTTTTTTTTTTAATTGTGCGGGTGGAAACGTAAATGTATTTATTGTGAGCGTGTGTTCCAGTGTAGAAGCATATACCTTTTTCCATTTTTTTTAAATTTCATTTTCATTCATCATTAGTCCCAGCGCTTGGCCTGTCCTAGACCTGGTACCCCGTTTGATCCAATCCTTCGGGCCAGCCCTATGAGAGCCGTTAATCAGCTCAGTGGTCTGGTAAAAGTATTTAAATAATAATAATAATAATAATAATAATAATAATAATAATAATAATAATAATAATAATAATAATAATAATCGAATCATCTCTAGCTTAACTTCTAATAGTTTTTTGTGAAGTAGGTCTGGACCTTAAACTCTCCAGGTAACCACACGAGCGCCCTCCCCTAAAAAAAAAAAAAATCATGTGTTGAAAGAAAACATATACTAACAATCTATCACTGAAAGTAACGACGTGTCTAGTTTGTCACTGAACTGGAAGAGGAATTTAAAAATAATTAAGAAGGAGCTGAAGAAGTACTATCACTTTTTCTCGCCCCCTTACGGTCAAGTGATATAAAAATTCATATAATATAGGTACCAAGTTACCTCTAGGAAAGTAATAATAACTGTGAACACTGCATCACAACTACTTAACAACTAATTGTCTACAAATATTTTTTTACAGACGGTTCAGCCAATTTGGGCTATCATTAATAATTTCTGTTTTTATAATATATGAATGAACTCTGTTTCGTTTAATAGTGCATGAATTTTTCAAAATCATTCATTTCTATGTTGAAGTCAACTTCTGGCTATACTCACTGTCTGAACATTATAATCGTATATAGTTTCAATCAGACCACTTTACCTCTTTGATTGCAAGAGATGCCATAAATACATGCATTTATTTGTCGAGGGGACTCTTTTTAATATATTCTTCATTATTGTATTCTTAAATAAATACAGCATCAATATTAAATGGGTTTTGTGAACCTGCACTGGTCAAGAATTGGACTCAGAATGATAAAAGAAGGGGATTCGATATATAAGGGATTTAATATGTATTACAATATGGTTCAAGGACAACTCCCTGAAATGTTTTCCTTGCTTTATGAAAATATTTTCAAAAACACTACACCACTGTTCAGTGTATGTCGCAGTTCTTCTGAACATCCAAAGCTCAGCTTCAAGGAATTCAAGGCAACTCTATCTGTGTTCTTAAATCCACAGATGAAAGATACCATTATCTTGGTTCAAGGACACTAGTTAGACAAATATCAAAAACACGAGAACATTTACTAAAAAAGATTTTCATAAATCATACAAAAATCATGAGGTACCTAAAACCATCTGATGATCATCTAACTCCATTACTAAATTTTGTATTTCATGTTTTTGGTGTAATTCAGGGAGCGTACAATATAATCCAATGGTTCCCGACCTTTAGGATAGAATCTCTCACATAAAAGTAAAGCTTTTTATAGCTGCTTGTTAATGGTTCATTTTCCTATTTTCGTTAAACAATTCACAAGCATTCCTTCTTTTCGTCCATTTTCTATCATAAGGCAGACTTTTTTTTCTAAAGCACTGTTTGCTCAGAGACCCAACACATTTTGGGGTGCATGTCGTTGCATTTTATATGCTGGCCTACGTATTACATGTAATGTATTCATTGTAAGTTATCGTTATAATAGCTGGCACTTAGAAACCCGTTTCAGTCCCCTTTTCGTAAGTGGTTCGCAGTTATTACTGATGGCCGTTTTAAAAATGGCTGTAAGTAGTACGCGTCACATAAAATGCTTATTCATCATTCCACATGTATCAGAATAGCCGCAATTTTCAAACAGATAAGGATTTACAGTCATGTAAAGGCATATGAAGTATTTAACATTAACAGCAACTATTTAAAATATGGCAGAAAAGTATTTTACTAAAAAACTCTAAAACTACTTTATGACAGGAGAATGATAACTATGGCTGACATTTGTAAGATGTAGAAACTTCACTCATTTTACATAGGTCCTATTCTGTTGACGCCATTGGTTACCCCATCTATAACTTTCTTGTTGATAAGCAGAATTTTTGTATTCGGATATCAACTCAATTAAGGTTTCAAAAATCCCTCGGGGAAGCGGGAAGTGGAAGGGAAAAATCTGAGGTCAGGACCATGCCCTATAAGGTAGAATTCGAGGCGAAGAATATCGAGGTCAATTGAAAACAGGTAAAAAGTGCGCCGAAGTTTCTTCGGCGCAATCGAGTTTTCTGTGCGGCGTATAATGCTGTATGAAACTCTCAGCCACGGACCATGAAACTCTCAGCTGCGGCCCATGAGACTTTCAGGCACGGCTCGGTGGTGGCCTGTGTTGCTGGCATCTACAGCAGTGCCAGATGCATGGTCATGGCTAACTTTAAACTTAAATAAAATAAAGACTACTGAGGATAGAGGGCTGCAATTTGGTATGTTTGATGATTGGAGGGTAGATGCTCAACATACCAATTTGCAGCCCTCTAGCCTTGGTAGTTTTTAAGATCTGAGGGCGGACAGAAAAGTGCGGATGGACAGACAAAGCCATCTCAATAGTTCTCTTAGACAGAAAAATAAAAAAGGAAAGGAAAAATCGTGACAGATCTAAGATAGTGGAGTGAATAAAAGTTTGACCAGAATTTTGGAAAAGATACATAAATCACTGACACTATAAAAGAATATAAAGGTAATGGTTAAAGGAAAACTGATTCATACAGTGTAAGATTTGCCTGAAAGTTGCTATAGGAGAGTCAGGTGGCATGTGATGTAAAGGTGCATGTTGGGGATTTTCTTTATCTATTGTAAAACATACAGGCTGGCATGGAAAATAAATAGGTAATCTGTGGCATAAGGAGACAGAGCTTTATGAAAGTAAAAGGGATTATATGGTGTACGTTTGAGTAACAGAATAGATCATATTAAAATGCACAGGTAGAGGAATAAAGGCAGTGGGAGAGAAAAAAAGAATGACTGTAAAGAATATGGATAAGTACTAGATGGTAAACAATTTGATCTACATGGAATAAATATAGCGGGAAAGGTAAATGAGCAAATTAACCTCAAAATAAAATATACAAATAGAGAAATAACATTTCTATAAATGCAGTCAGGGTTCAGTGGAGAGGACAAGAATGCGGAGGAAAAGAGAGAAACAGAGCTTCGAAGGAAAAGTGGCGGGTGCTAGCGGTTAGTCTGAGAGAGTGCAAGTAGACTGCTGAGGACTTAAGGAGGCAATGTAGAGGTTGAGAGATGGGAGACACTAGAAACTGATGGGATTACAAGAGAGATGGTGTGGTACAGTAGTGAAGGTGTGATTGGTTTCTGACCAGGGATGAAGGGCAAGTTCCAAATGAAGGAGTGGGAGAAATTGATATTGCAAACTATCGGGGTTATAGTGCTATAAAGGGTAATTAGTATGCAAGGGAAGGTAAATGGAAGGAACTGAATTGAGAAAGTAAGACGAACGACAGAATGATTTACAGGGAAGGACTAGCATAGAGTTGGACGAGGAGAAAAGTGTGGATCATCTGTCATGTAGATTATGCGAGAAGCTTCACGGTACAAGGGAAAATTGTATGTGATGCAAAATGACCTAGAGAAGGCTTATTATAGAACTGACAGAGATGCGTGATGGGGAGTATTTACAATAAATGGTACAGAAGATAAATTTTTGTGTATACTAAAAGGTTTTGGGATGGAGGTGAAGAGTGTACTTGTACATGTAGATGATTTTATGGATAAAGAGATAAGAAAAATCAGCGAAAGAATCTTAGATATAGACACAAAGTTGGAGGATAAAAAATAAGATTGCCTATGGAATGGAGTGGCGTTTGGCTGATGTTTTAAGGGGATACAGTATTGATTGGGGATAGTAAAGAAATACTAGAGAAACTAATAAGAGAGTGTGAAATTCTTTATAAGGACAGAAAGAAAAATGCAACTGTAATCATCGGCATGCTATAAGATTATGTGGAATTCAGAAACATACATCAAGAAATGTCAATATGGTCGGTGGAGGATTAGAAGTACCTGGTTCGTATTTGCATTTGGAGTAAAAGTAACGAATGTCAGCAGGATGAGAGAAGAAATAATTCACAGAATATTCAAAACAATAAAGGTAGCAATGAGTGAATAGTAAGAAACAGGAAGAGAACCTGCGTAGCAATAGAAACCGCAGCTAGGATTGAATAGAAAAACTTCTTTATGAATGCACTTCAAATGTTTACGAAAGACTACGGGTTGGGACTGCGGTATATGGGCACAAGAAAAATTTAAAGGATGAAAATGTGGAAAGAGAGAAAAGGGATGCTAAGAAAAAACCATTTGAAGTGGATGCGTGGTTCATAAATGTACCGGAGGAGGTATTGGAAAGGAAATACGTTAATATCCAAGAAGGGCAAGACGTGAGCAAGCTCGAAGCAAGTGACACGTGGTGTGTAGATGGGTTTGGTTTTTTTCTCTACAGATGTGTAACTTAAATATTAAGTCATAGATATCATTTAATATCCGGTTCACTATACCTCGGGAGAATCAAGAGTGGCAAATGCACTGGCTCAGTGGCCAAATTCGCTGTATTTTCGTTGTCACTAGACACGGTAGAGTTCGAATCCCACTGGAGACAAAGCACTTATCACTTATAATATCCTTAGAGGTTAAGTTAGCCCTGAGGTATAGTGAGTTGGATTTTAAACGAAATTAGTGGCTTAATATTTATGAACGCACACATACACAGTATATATATATATATATATATATATATATATATATATATATATATATATATATATATATATATATATATACATATACATATATATATATATATATATATATATATATATATATATATATATATATATATATATATATATACATATATATATATATAAATTTCTGACTCACGTCGGGATCGAACCCAGGTCTCTCAGGTGGAAAGCAAGGGCGTTACCCACTGGGCCATACAAGTTCGATCCCGACGTGAGTCAGAAATTTATTTCTGTTCCACACGTGATTGTGTGTTGATGATTTCTATCTTATTCACTCAGAAGGGATAATTCGAATGAAATGTTGTCTATTGGGTCATTGCTGAGTCGGGAAGTTGGGGAAAACTCGCTGGTATGCAAGCAGTTAGCTTGCCCAGGTAATTCCTTGGGTGCAGTTGCTCTCAGGTTCCAACTTCTTTTAGACTTGTATGGCCCAGTGGGTAACGCCCTTGCTTTCCACCTGAGAGACCTGGGTTCGATCCCGACGTGAGTCAGAAATTTATTTCTGTTCCACACGTGATTGTGTGTTGATGATTTCTATATATATATATATATATATATATATATATATATATATATATATATATATATATATATATATATATATATATATATATATGCATATATGCATATACAGCATATTATAACTGCAAATGGTAGCTCACAATTATACTGTAAGTGAAATATGAATTTCAGTTTTTAGTCAAACAGTAAACATTGGAATTTCTTCGAATGAAAATTTATTAATTTTAATTGTAACGATTACGTTTTTGGTGGAAATACAGTCTAATAACATTTTCATACCCAGCATCAGACTACACTGACTAAATTTCCAAAAAGTTTCATTTCCCTTAGTAATAATGATTATTCCATCTCCCTCTTCAATTGCTGAAATTTTCACGAAAATGACGTTGAAGAATTCTCTCACAGTCACCGTCTTCGCTCTAATTCTCGTCTCCAAACATAATTAGATCCTGGTTAGCTGCAAAGTCAATCGGTCCCTGTGACCTTTCTAAATTTCACTTAATGATTGCTAGACGAATAAATATAAATATATCTCTCCAAGATTGATTTGCTCGGTAACTGGATCGTCTCAAATCCTTCTTCGCTTCAGTTCGATAGGTTCCAGGAACACACGAATACCTCAAGTGGCCGTTACTGGAGACGTCAATTTGTTTTAGCTTAGCGTCGTCTGCTGATGGCGGAAGCACTGATTGCTGTCTCCACTATTTCGTGAAATTCAGGAAATTCCATCTCTCTTTTAATGGAATGATCCCTTGTGCTTCTTTATTATGCACTGAATAAAAGGATCTTTCCTAGATAATGACCCGCCCCCCAACGGGTTTTAACCCGGTATGTGTCCACTTTTGTGGCGTGTTAATGCAAGCCCGTTGGGGATTACCGTAAAAACATAAATAAAACACTGTAAAAATCATAAAGATAATGACCCCAAGAAATATTAGTCCGGAAACCCTTGGGGGTCACTATCTAGGAATGATCCGAATAAAACGTTGTCTGTCCAATTTCATATATTGAAATCTGACCATTATTCTATTTACTACTTTTTTAGAAAGTCTTTCATAGAGAATGAAAGTTTAGCTTCCGAATGATATAAAGAAATAATCAATTATGGAAATAGAAAGATATATTACTAACAAGTGAAATTCTCAAACCCTCATCGGCTTAGATTTCATGTTAGTTTTTATATGGAAATTTCATAATTGTTCAACATTTTGTCTGTGCGCAAATTCAGAATTTCATAAACAGGGTATTTTATTGCCTTTATTGATTACTCTAGTTCTGTCCTAAAAGTGTCCATTGAAGAATCTGTTTCGCATTGCTGTCATAAACGAGACAAAGTAAGCTTCCAAAAGGAAAACAGCCTACAAAGAGAAACAAGTTAAAGGAAAAGGTGATAAATGATTTAATATGAACGAACAGAAAATAAACCCGATACACCTGAATTCAGGAGACGTCAGCAGAAAGCAGAAATGTCTTGGCTCCTCTTTTAAACACTTCGAGATCAGAAGACCCAACAACTTCACCAGGCAAACGAGTCTACATTTAAGTTGCAGTCAAAGTAAAACTCCTTGCAAACTGAGTGGTATTATGCCTGATACTAGAAAATAACAGCTAGGTCAGGTAAAGAAGGATGTAGAGGATGTATGTCTTTGTAATATATTTTTATGTGACGACCCTTATAAATAACTGTAAGTCTATGCCACAAGTCAACATTAAGAGTTGGCAAAGTAAACTTAACTGAGGGTGTAATTTATTCAAGAGTTTGAGATCGCAGTCAACACCCGAAGTCCGAATTGGAGAAGAGTACTCCTTCACACCCTCATAAGTCCTCTCAGCTCTCTCATAGACAACCTGAGCTCGACTTCTAAGCTCAATGAAATTAGGCCACAAAGAATCCGATTGATTACTCCTCCTTTAATGATAAGCTTCTTGTTTTCATGTTAGGCAAATTTCTATGCAGCATTAAAACATGGCTTATCTTTGAGATGTAAATTGATGATTTTAAAGGAATTTTCCTGTCGATGATAATGCTAAGATGATCATTTAAACACCCAATAAAATTCTGACTTCCATAAATATCGCTCCAGTTGAGCGCCTTAAGACCTGATGAATATCATCCCAATTGGCCCTGGATTTCAAGTCTAGCTTCCCTGAACAGCTAACACCATAAACAACCTGATCTATCTCCACATTAACCTTACTTAATCAAACTATCTTCAGATGAGCCCACCGGCGAACCTTCTCCACAAGATAAAATCCGGGTAACATCTGTGAATACAAGGTTAGAGACGTTGCCAATTTTCGATTTTACTTTATTTATGAATTTAAACGTAATTTAGACTGAAGACGAATCCATTAGTGGTCAGTCAAAAGCTATATAATTTACTTTATTGTAGTATATTAAAAAAAAAAGAAACACATGAAAAAGTACAAATATCGAGCTGACGTTTTTGATATCAGAATATTATATAGTTTGGAATAATCAAAAATATTCGCAGACATAAAATAACAGAGATATTTGTACTGTTTTTCTACCGATCCAAATTGCTTCTCGATTGCAAATTATATTTGTGTCAACTATTTCGCAGTGCAGCGCCAAAAAATCAAACAGAAAATTCCAGTGATATTATGCCCCAGGGAGGAGAGGATGAAATAGAGAGAACTGTCGTGATTGTATGATCTATAAAGTTGTCCTCTTCCGAAACAACATTTAAATTTTATGCACATAACTGTATCTATTTCAATAATATTACTAAACAGAACAAATAATCATACCGTCATTTGTTCTGAACTAAATCGTAAGGGAATTAAGGAAAGATGTTCATAATTACCTCCGGAGTATCTGGTTAAAAACAGAATTTCACGTCATATACTGAAAATGTTTGCATGACTGCTACTTACTAATACATTTCCGATATTTCCTTCTAATTGCTCTCTAGAAATATAATATTCATGAAAGGTTACTGATCTTAGAGTAATTTTGAAGGTGAGTAGTCGCAACATATTGCAGCATGTATAAGAAAGAAAACAGCAAAAACACGAAGTCCAAATGGCAATTGGAAGTTAGTTGATTGCTGGGATTTCCGTAGTTTTATCGAAGAATTACACCCAAAAATATCGTCATAAATTTTTAAACTTTCAGGGCACCTTGAAAAATTAAGATAACTGTCTTTCTAAAAAATTACTGTTTATTCTATTTATGCCACCTTTTTAAGAGGCTAGCGAGTAATATCCATAAATTTGATTACACAATTCTTTTACAAAACATGCTTAGTTTAAATCAGTTTTCCCCCGAATACTGCTCTTCATGCCATGTAAGAAAATAACTAATCGCTATTATTCAGTTATATTGTCCTACAAAGTATAAACCCAATGCAAAAGAGCGTGACAGACTGAAGTGGCAGCGGAGAGCTGGATGGGAACTAAGAACATATACATGAAACATGAGCAATTGTGTCTGAGATGTTATGTGGCTTGCAAAAGTTAAATCACATTGCGAAACTCGCATTTAATGATAGACGGGATACCCTTTGTTGTCACATATGGGTCTGAAACTGTCCACACCATGTAGATATTTTCATTTGAACAAATCTTCATCTTAGAGCACCGTATGGATTAAGATATGAAAATCACGGAGAAACGACAAACCCACAGGTTGTTTTAGTAAGTTCTATTTTGCACTCAATGGACTTTTAGCATGATCAAGCATAGAACATTACGCACACAAACACATACCCACACATACACATCATGCTACTTTAACCATCAATAACTTTAAACTTTTAGATAATGTGAAGTTTTCGGATACAGTACTAACATGGGAAATAATATTTAGAATAATATTTGCTTTTGCAGAGGCGTAAGCTGGTAGGGAAATGAGTGTGTGGTTATTATCACTCTATGACTCAGAACAGGAATCTCCTAGTGTATTGTATTTGAATCTCTTGCCTAACGATGTTCAAAGGGTGTTAGTGGATGGCTTGCCAAGCTCTGGCCTTCCATGAACTTGCCATATGCAAATTGTTAACCCATTTCATGATCCTAGGAGATGTAATGAGAGAGAGAGAGAGAGAGAGAGAGAGAGAGAGAGAGAGAGAGAGAGAGAGAGACCGATGCAAATATTTATAATATACAAAACCTATCAACAGGTTTTTATGGGATATGCAAGACATGGAAACGTCAGATACGGGATTGTAAAGATACCTCACCTCTCTCTGAAGGGTGTCAGGAGAAACGAAAAACATAAAGGCATTCACTGTACTTAGTAATGTGTGCACCACTAAAGCTGGTGAGGCTGCAACTGCAACCACTGCATAAATATTTGTCAAACTTGTGATGAAATATACTCCGATAGCAAGAAGCAAAGGGACACTTTCAAATCCCATAAGGTGTTCGACAACTTCATCCATAATGATGATAAACTGACATAAACTGTCGACTTCAGTTTGATTACGATCTGAGTATTCAGTATTCATGAGTTTGTGTAGACAATTTTTTTTTCTGACGCCAGTGATACTTTTCGGTATTCTGCTCAATAGGGAAATCTTTTCACACATCCTTGTGTTCCTGTTTAAAGGCTGTGATGGTAAGTTGAAAATGCAGCTTACTGTCGAAGTTTTCACATCCCGGGGTACTGGCATCCAATAATCAATCTGATTCTGATTTCCTGTCTTAATCTCAAGGTCAGTGTTTTGCATATGGAATATATGAGGCCACTGACTGCCATCCCACTTAAGGGAACATAAACAATACATGCAAAAATATTGCCGGTCTTGAGGTATATGTCCTTTTCGGGTTCCGTTGACAGTGTTAAATATAATAAAATGAAAACACTGAAGTAAGACAGTGCCAAGGATGAATAGAGATAAGCAAATGGTCTCTGGATCAAACCTCTGCCACGGAGAATCTCGCGCCCAAATATCTTCAGGAGGAAACCTACTTCACTGCTGTAACGAAGTAAATAAAACTGTTGAAGTACTGCAGCTAGTAGAAAAACACTGTTGCATATTCTTAGTAGTATCTCGTTAGTGTTGATCTTTACTGGTCTTGCAATCATGATATCGATTACCAGCGATGCGACCAGTAGGGCGCAAATTAAAACTGACCACATGATCGCCAGAATATCTCGCTTCATTGCCAGAGATTCTCTTCTGAAGTGACTGATTTCTGTCAACTGTCTGTCACATCGATCTGAATTTCCAAGGAAGCATTTCCCATGCACCAAATTGTATGGAAACGCCCCATAGAGCTTCATCACTATCAGGGGAAGGGTGATGGGATGGCGACGTTGATCGAACATGGTCAACTGGCAAACACTGAGAGCCGAATCAGACTCCTGGCAGGAGTCTGAGAAAGTAAGAAACAAATAAATGCGACCAAAACTGCTTCCGTCTGCTGACTCCTCTCGCTGACTAATATTAAAGTCGATCTGAACCGGAGCGATGAAAGTCGATAAAAGAAGGCGGAGTTCTTATACGTATTAACGTAAGTGGTAAACCTAAAAGCAAGACAAACCTAATATTGTATTATCCATGCCAATATTTACAATGCGATTAGTGGACGATTAAGGGGAATGAAGTGTAAATAGAAGCGTTACGTGGATAAATAATATTATTGACTACCATTAACATGAATAAAACTTTTAATTACGTCTGTAAGCTAATGCGATAACTGTTGGAAAACAAAAATGCTCTTGTTAAGATTAAAACTTTGTTCCAAGTCTTCTCATTCATCTACTGATGTTCTTTCATATCAGAAAAAAAAAATTACCATATTCTAGAAATTGCAATATATCCGATTCGATAAGAGTAGAATTAATCTTTATTTCCCGTATATATAATATTTAAAACTGGCCGAACTAAGAGCAATTCTGAAACCAACGATACTGCAACGAAGATTACTCCAAGATGGGTTAATGAATTCTGGCTTCATCAACAGAATTAGGATTCGAGACCCAGGTAGGGGAGCAGCAGGCACCAATTCTTATTACATAAAGAGCAAAGTTATTGGAGGCTTCATATTGAAACATAGCTTGTGAAAGATGGAAAAGATGTATACTCCGATTTCACGGCCAGTTCACCACTCCGAGTAACTCAGTGTAAAAACGGTGAAAACTTGCTGACAGCGGAATAGTATTCCAATAATAATAAAACAAAAGACTCAAACCTTGTGATGTAAACATCGCCGTAAATGTTTTGGAGACCTAACTTATAATGGTTATTTTTAGTCGTGAACGAAGTACAGGAGAAGGATACTATTTATTGTATGTTACGATATTTTGCACATGATTTGGGTTAGATGGAAAGAATTTGTTTGCCACATTTTTCATTTAAATTATTAGCATAAATGTAGAATGAAATACTTGGCAACAATTAGCAACTGTAGTAGAAATTAGCGTTTTGCTTTAGTCTCATGATGGGGATTTTTTAACTAGTTCATTATTTGTCTTATTTTCTTTCAGTTTTCACTCTATTTGTAGCCAAGGGCCCAAGGTTCTATCTTTTCCACTTACCACAATACTTTGGAGGAATAATTTTGTTTGAAGAAATTAGGGGAAAAACAAGCAAACGCTTCTGTTAGAGAATTTTCATTTGATCCTTAAGAGTACATCAAGAATATAATAAGTATCGGGGTTTCAGAAGGTTAGCCTAAGAAGGGCAAAACATAACTTTTATTTTTATCAGGGTCAAGAACCTATTTAGTTTCTGCTTCAAAGCAATTCTTCTCTAAAAAAGATGAAGGAAACCAAAGGTCCTGTTAAACAGATGGACAAATACACAATGCATTCAATGAAGATTGAAGGGGTACATTGATAAATAATAGGAAAGTATTTTTTGGGCCACTCTGAGAACGGTTACCGTTGTAAAACATTGCGTGCAACCCCATGGCTTTTTGGTAATTGAATGGCAGGTAAGGAAATAGTATTACAAAGCTGTTTGGATCCTAGGTTTTTAAGTAAATTAAGCAGATATTCTTAAATACGAGAAAAAGAAAACATTTAAAGTAGTTACATGGCCATGAATTTCTCGAAGAAAAATATCCACCCTCCAAAGAGGTAAGGGGTGTTAATCTTAGCTCATCTTTAAAGTAACGGCAATTTGAGTCCCACAGTAAATAAGGCAATAAAAACAAAGGTTATTCATCTGTTTCTGAGACTCTCTGTAGGCAAAATATGTTGCAATGTATTGACAAAGAGGATAGGGTAGGAAAGGTTTGACAAGTTTAGTGGTAATAAAGGTAGCACAGGCAAGGAGTGTTGAGCTTTGTTGAATCCTCTGCCTAGGATATAGGATAAGAAAGGTTACAGTTAATAAAAAACAAATATGAATTTGAAACTTATCTGTTGAGAGTATAACCCCTCCTGTTGAAGTCAAGTAAATTATGTTAAAATTGTGTAAGGAGTTCACAATATACATAAACTAAGTTAAGTTTGTAGTAGTGTGTTAAAATAAAATAAACTATCCTTTACCATCTCAACAAACATTATTACTAAAACACCAAAATGCTTGCGCTTGAATAACTGGAACAACTGTATAACACCTACATAATTTTAATTCCTTCATAACTTTCTAAACTAATTTTTGTTTACTAAAACATAAACCTAATTACTTTCTGTTAAATTTTGACCTTTAGCCTATGCTTAACTTTTTTTTTTCACTTAATTCTTCTCGTTTCATACATTTTATTCTTTCCATTTTTCTCAGCCTCTTCTTAATAATTAAACATTTCTCTTACTAATAAATTAACATCACTTAATGTTAAATTTAATGAAAGAACTGATTTCTGGACAAACAGTGGAGTCACTATCAAATTTTGCAATATCACAAACTGCTCCTCCCCGAAGGAGGCCAGCAGTGAATTGAACTGAATTGTATATAGAATTCAGGCCAAAGGCCAAGCTCTGGGATCTATGAGGTCATTCAGCGCTGAAACGGAAATTGATAGTAAAAGGTTAAAAAGGTGTACCAGGAGGAAAACCTTGGGAGTTGCACTATGAATTAATTGTTAGGAGCGGGTGGAAAGTAAGATGGAAGAAAGAAAGTATGAAAGGAGGTACAGTAAAAGAAACGAAAGGGGTTGCAACTAGGGGTCGAAGGCATGCTGCAAAGAACCTTAACTTATGCCTACAGTGCACCGCGCGAGGTGCACTGACGACACTACCCAACTACGGGGGGCCAGAAATTCACTGGTTTAAAGAGGCACCGTACTCAGTTAACAGGAGGCGATAAAAATAGAGACTATATTTTAATAATATCAGTATCGTCATAAGGTTTCATCAGTATCAGTCCAATAGAATTTTTTCGAGTTACACGGCTGCATTTTTTTTTTACTCTAAGTGCTTTTGAAGAATATCTTACTGAACGGGGGCTGTCAATTCACTGTGAATTGGTCATCCGATAAATCTGTTGGTGCATGATTCATTTTCGGTCCTTTTCCCTGAAAATACTATTAGTTATGCGCCCTTTTTTCATGAAGACTTAACGCTGTCACGGAATACCCTTCGGAGTAATAATTAGAACTTTCTCTATACGTTAGTATTTCTACGTACACATAAATCTCTCTATGAAATATTAATCAGATATATTGTTTTGCCAAGCAGATGGCAAGTGATTGAGAAAAGTAATATGAAAGGGTCGATTTGAATAAAGAGTCAGCCGTATAATAAATATTTGTGCTTGGCTGTGATATTGAATGATAAAGTCTGATTTAAATGTTTGTAACCTGGAAACAGGGTAATCAACAAATACGGAAATACTGCTCGTATTTTTAATAGGTAACTGTGTATGACCTACCTTTTTATATATACCCAACCTTACAGAATGGGATTTCATGGTCGTATTAATATGATTTAACTAAGAAAAATTCAGGGAACTCTAATTTTTTCCATCCCATCGCTCTCTCTCTCTCTCTCTCTCTCTCTCTCTCTGTGTGGCAACTGGGGATTAATAGATTGTAGGCTGTTACAAACTTGCCTGAAGTTAATGGTAACATTCATTCATTAAAAAAAATAATTTTACACAATTTTAAATGATTATTGGCATGGATGGCTTCAGTTACAAGAATTTAGAATTTATGAAAAGGGGTTATGAAAGAATAGGTGCACTGTTGATACAAGGATAACTGATGTATCGATTTTGAGTCGCGTTTTGCTTAAAGATCCTCCAAGCTGTTCTTTCATGTCCCAGTGTAGTGCGAGTGATGGCAGTTTAAACTGGTAAGCCTTATCTATTTAAAATGAGAGCCTATAGTAATTACTTATGATAACTATACATGCCCAATAGTGAGAGTGATTATGATTTCTATTATATATTTTAGTTAAAATTATTGCAATCTGAACAACTATGAGACATAGGATGTCAGCATTGCCGGTACGGTAATTGTATTAGTGAAGTTACCAGTACGTATCATAACTTTGCTGATAGTTGTTTTATGTCCATTCTGAAAAGGATATTAACATATCTTACATTTATATTAACACATGAAACCAGATACACTTTACCGATTATAAATTCATAAAATAGTACTGAGCGATTACTGGGCCACAATGCTATAAATATGGAAAATGGACTTTCTTTCATATTCAGTGGTGAATTACTACTGATTAAGTAACAACAGTATCAAGGGGATCTAAATTCTTAGTTCTGGACTGAGGTTTTTCAGAATTTCCCTGCGTTTGAGTGCAAAGTATATCAGCGTCGCTTTATTTTTCCTACATATGTTTGAAAAATTATGTTCCCTGCTCCCGTCACTGAAGTCGTTAACGCGTCCCCGTTTTTCATATTCTCGAGTGATGGTCCACCTTCCTCTCTTGATTTCGTGAATCAAATTCGGACCAGCGTCCAAGACGCATTTAGAATGATTTTAATGATATTATCAGCCTCCAAGTCCGTGAACGTGGTCTAATCCACGTGGAATGATCTACTCTGTCATCTTTCCCAAAATATAAGCATCCTTAACACCACCAGAGAGACGCCCGCTACAGTTTCCAGCACACCTGGGCGCTTCCTGATCGATGATCACCTCTTTTAATATAACCTAAATAACGAAATATGTCAGTTGCGCGAATAAATCAGTGTTTTTCATAATAATCAACGTTTACTAAGAGTGTTACGGCAGATTGTTATCACAGTACAGGTACGTTTCATTTAATTCTGAAAGGAGGTAAATACTTCGCTCGGTAATGCTTATAATCAGCTTGGCGTGTAAAAAAAAAACAAAAAATAACTATATATATATATTGTAAAGAGTAGCGCCAAAATCCGCTAGGAAACTCTTCTCCTTCCCTGCTTTGGGTTGGTTTGAACCTTTGAAGGTCGGGGTAATAGGGGCTCAGAGAAAATATAATAGTTTGGGGACAGTAAACTGGCTTTGCACTGTTTTCTTTGGTACAGGGAAAGAAAATCGTTTTCTATGATATCCGGGTGCGACCTGGGTCAGGACATCGCCCCCCCCCTACCCCTGTCCAGAAGCAATAAAAGGTCAGGGCCAGGACAGCTCTCTCTCACACGCGCTCGCTAGTTTAAGCCGAGAACAAGTCCAGTCTCGGGCCGTTGCCCTTGCCCTCCTCTTCCGCTCGCCGCCACGTGGATCCCATCGCCGCCCTGTGTGCCCCGTGTTCCATTCCACGTGGCCTTAGAAGACTGCAAGGGGGATTGCAAGTCTTCCAAACGCGAGCTGACATTAAACGGCGGCCTTTTCATCATCCCAAGGGCGCCCTTTTCCGCCCCAATCTACGACTTGAAGAAATACCTTGGAGAGGGAGGCTACCATTTGTCCACGCTCCCACACGTGTTTCTCGGCAGAAGACGTCGTCATCCCTGCGCCCCTACAAATGTGGTAATGTACCCAAAACGAGTTGCTAGTCACGATTACTTAGCCCTTTTGCATTTATTAATCTCTGGGCCTATAACTTTGTGTTCCCTGATATTCCTTGGTTCAAGCCAGGCCCACGTGTTCACAGCTTCTTTCCTCTGAGTCACAAGTAACGCCTCGGGGAGTCCTTGGCGCCTTCAGTGCACCCCCGAGTAATTCAATCCCCAAATTCCAGCATTAGATGTGTAACGTGGGTCCAAATATCGTTTCAGAAAGACGCCTGTAGCAGAATTATCCTTGGTCCGTGTTCCTGGCATTCCCAAGCTCCCCCCCCTTCGGGAGGACTTCTACGGCAGTAATTTACCGTATTTTCAGTTAATTTTCCTTTTGACCTTGTGTGCTATCAAATATAACTATTTTTATATCCACGTGTTTCACGCACTTCCCCTAGTGAAGAGCCCCCCGCTCCGTGTACTTCTTTTTTTGTTTGTGTTTTATATGTCCTGGGTATCTTACAAGGCCATTTTCGAGTAAAGTAATAATTGTGGAGTCATAAGATCCACCTGCACCAGGAAACATATAAAAATGGCGACCTGACCAGTGATTCTCGTAATGATTGCATCCCCCCCCTCTTCCCCTTTGTTGTTTGTGTTGCAATTTGTGAAATCAGCAATTAGCTCAGCTAAGCTGGATACGAGACAGATTACGAACCTTTGAAAAGCCAGCGCAACAGGCCAAGGAAATTCTGCGTAAGTAAAACTGTGTTTATTTAGTGTAGGACTCTGTAGAAAACGTGACTAGTCCTAGGAATTTTTCTTTATAGTAGGGCGCATGTCCGAGGAAAACGAGAGAGAGAATCGCCGAAAACTTAGCTTTGGAAGCCTTTGCACGCGGCTTGCATGCCATTCAATTAGGTTATACAGGTGATAAATCATTAAAGGAATAGTGCGCATATTCCTCCTGTAGAAACGAGTGATTTCGAAACCGAATCATTAGATATAGGCGCGAGACCTCGACGTCAACCACGTGTTCGAAAGTCAGATTAGCATTGCTGACGCATTTTTACCCTCTCTCTCTCTCTCGTTTTAGAAATAGGAGCGAAAGCGTATATTATACGCCCAGGACGAAAAGGGTCAACAACCGTGTTTACGTCGTTCATTCATTTGGCGCAGACGGCCTTGACCGTCCATTCCATGGCCCAGTTAGGAGAACATTTGTTTGTTTGATTTGCTTCGCTCTACCAAATTGTTTTGCATTATTGGGGGTCTGACATTATATGTTCTGTGTTCTGTTTTTTTTGTGTGTTTGTTTTGTGCTTTTACTACGGCTGCGTGCGTTGCCTATCTGTTGTGAATGTGGGATGGCCACCCACCTAATTGCCCTTGAGAATAACACTTCTCCCATAAGTCATTAAAACTAGCGCCCTCGCTGATCAGACGTCGTCTGTGCGGAAATTCCCGGGCGCCTATATATTCTATTCTTGTCCCCAATAAATCCGTGTCGTCGGTCCGTTGGTGAGACCAATTCATTTTCCATTCAGTCTCCAAATGAGCCCGTTTCGTCGGTAATTCGGGAGACCTAAATATATATCCCAATCTAGTCCCCAAGTAAGCCCGTTTGTCGTTACCTTGGGAGACCAATCATTGCTAAATTCATCGTCCCCAATCAGCCCGTTTCGTCGGTAAATAGGGAGACCAATCATCGCTAATTCATCGTCCCCAATCAGCCCGCTTCGTCGGTAAATCGGGAGACCAATCATTGCTAATTCATCGTCCCCAATCAGCCCGCTTCGTCGGTAAATCGGGAGACCAATCATTGCTAAATTCATCGTCCCCAATCAGCCCGCTTCGTCGGTAAACCGGGAGACCAATCATTGCTAATTCATCGTCCCCAATCAGCCCGCTTCGTCGGTAAATCGGGAGACCAATCATTGCTAATTCATCGTCCCCAATCAGCCCGCTCCGTCGGTAAATCGGGAGACCAATCATCGCTAATTCATCGTCCCCAATCAGCCCGCTCCGTCGGTAAACCGGGAGACCAATCATCGCTAATTCATCGTCCCCAATCAGCCCGCTTCGTCGGTAAACCGGGAGACCAATCATTGCTAATTCATCGTCCCCAATCAGCCCGCTTCGTCGGTAAATCGGGAGACCAATCATTGCTAATTTATCGTCCCCAATCAGCCCGTTTTGTCGGTAAATCGGGAGACCAATCATCGCTAATTCATCGTCCCCAATCAGCCCGCTTCGTCGGTAAACCGGGAGACCAATCATTGCTAATTCATCGTCCCCAATCAGCCCGCTTCGTCGGTAAATTGGGAGACCAATCATTGCTAATTTATCGTCCCCAATCAGCCCGTTTTGTCGGTAAATCGGGAGACCAATCATGGCTAATTCATCGTCCCCAATCAGCCCGCTTCGTCGGTAAACCGGGAGACCAATCATTGCTAATTCATCGTCCCCAATCAGCCCGCTTCGTCGGTAAATCGGGAGACCAATCATTGCTAACTTATCGTCCCCAATCAGCCCATTTTGTCGGTAAATCGGGAGACCAATCATTGCTAAATTCATCGTCCCCAATCAGCCCGCTTCGTCGGTAAACCGGGAGACCAATCATTGCTAATTCATCGTCCCCAATCAGCCCATTTCGTCGGTAAATAGGGAGACCAATCATTGCTAAATTCATCGTCCCCAATCAGCCCGCTTCGTCGGTAAATCGGGAGACCAATCATACGTCCTTTGAAAAAGTGTCCAAGATTCCCACAGCTCTGGGAAATTAATTCTGTGTGTTACTAGCGTCCTCTCCCACCTGCAAAATGTCGACACGGTCTCAGCAGAGCGAGGATTTCAAGTTCTTCATGTCCTCAGGGAAGGAACTCGGCCTTTCCGGGAGAGAACTAAGAGACTGGGTACAGGAGAGGATGGACGCCATACAGGCAGAACGACAGGCTCAGGAGAGATGAGAAGAAGCCGCAAGGCAGGAACGAGAGGCAGAAAGACAGGCTCAGGAGAGACAAGTAGAAGCAGAAAGACAGGCTCAGGAGAGACGAGAGGAAGCCGCACGGCAGGAACGAGAAGCAGAGAGGCTGGCTCAGGAGAGACGGGAAGACGCAGAGAGACAGGAACGTGAAGCAGAAAGACTGGCCCAGGAGAAACGAGAAGAAGCCGAGAGGGAAGAAAGGGACAAGCAGCGTGCCCATGAACTCGCAATGCTGCAACAGAGTGGCCCTTCGCCTCCACCTGCCCCCCAGGGAATGAGTGCCTTCAGCCAGGCTATCGCTTGTATGCCAAAGTGGACGGAGGCCGAGCCCGAGGTGTGGCTCGACAGCGCCGAGACAGTGTTAAAGGCCTGCCCCCTGAGTGCCGCCGAACTCTCCCTGGTGTTGGGCAAGTTCCTTGGAGGGAAGGCCCTGATTGCCTACAGGGCCCTCCCGCCGGAGGAGCAGGAAAATTGGGAGGTCGTACGCCAGACTATTGCCAAGGCGTACGAGATAACCCCTGAACGCTGGAGGAGGCGCTGGCGCGGGCTAGTGAAGGAGGCCAATCAAACCTGGGCAGACTGGGCCTACAAGTCCGAGCGTGCCTGTGCCAAATGGTTCGAGGCCGTGGGGGTTACGACCCTCAACGATGCCATCGAACAAATACAAATAGAGAACTTCCTACTCTACACCCCGCCGGCCCTCGCCACGCACATCGCCGAGAAGGAGCCCCCCACCTTAGCTGATTGCTGCCGAATAGCGGATCTATGGGACACCCATCACCCCCAGGAGAGCTCGCTGCAGCGCAAAATTACGCCACCCGCCTACCTATCGGGTGCCCCTCCGCCGAAGAATGGGCAATCACAGAAGCCCGTCGTGTGCGGGTTCTGTAAAAAGATCGGGCATGCCAAGGAGCAATGCCGCAGTAAACCACCCGCGTCTCTCTCTCCCGGACAGCCCCCTAATAAGTCGCCTGCGCCCTCTGCCGGGGCAGTGCGAAGAGATTTCAGCCAAACCTTTTGCACGGCGTGCAAGGTTTATGGCCACTCTTCCTCATGGGCAAAATGCCCTAGAAATAATAAGGCAGGAACTCCCGCCGTCGCCCTGGCAGTAACGAATCCCGAGTCCTTAGGCCCTCCTGCCGAGGGTCCCATCTATGTGGCACCTCCTCGAGGTAAATACTCAGCACGCCAGGTCAAGGCATTTGACGACTCTGGCGCGCAAATTTCCCTCATAAGGAGGGACAAAGTTCCCTATGGAGCTATAATAGACCGACGCAAGCTCGTCACCATTGAGGGCATTAACAATTTTAAAATATTCCTCCCTACGGTCCAACTGAGGGTCACCCGATCCCACAGAGCCAGGACCCTTCGTCTCGCCGTAGCGAAACACATTCCAGGAGACTATGACGTCCTCCTGGGCCAAGACTTTACGTCCCATTTCAAGCCACCACCATTCCGGGGTCCCCATTCCCCAATAAATCATCCAAATCCGAGTCCAGTGCCCGGCACGGCATCCGTGCCAGTGCCGAGGCCTCAGCCAGATCTCCCTTCAGGAGAATCTCGGCCTTCAGCTCCTCTGCCAGTGCCCCTTCGGCGCACTGAGCAGTGCCAGTCTCCGTCCGTCCAGACAGACGAGACCACCACCACATCGCCACCAGCGCCAGTGCCAATGTCAGTGCCTGAGCTGGTCACCCCTGCAAGCAAGTCGACCCCGCCCCCTCCGGCCGTCCCCTCTCTCTCGCCGCCCGCCGCAGATTCTTCCGCGAGTCATGATTCTGCCCCGCCTTCCTGGGCCGATGAACTCTGCGATCTGCGCCGGTTAATGTCCGAGATGGCGAACAAGATTCCTGGGTCAGTTGTCGCAGCAGCTGACCCAGATGGCACCCCTTGCCGCCCTTTGGCCTCGGGCCCTCCGATTCCCCGGCCAAGGACAACGGTCCAAGGAGGAGAGGTTCGCGGCGGAGTTACCACGGGTGTGGGCGATCGCAGGTAGTCCACAAGGAGCCCCGAGCTCTTCTGGCCCCTGTGCAAACTTGGCATAGGGCCCCCATCTTCATCTCTTGAACGTCTTGCCACCTTTCATCCAGGAGAGGATGTCAAGGCCTTCCGCTATCTTCTTCCTTTCCTTTGGAATTTCTATCCCTCATCCTTCTCTATCGATCTTCCCTCCACACTTTCCCTTACTTACCACCGCAAGCGGCAGTTAACATATGGGATATCCTCCCCTTTTAAAATGCACTAATTATTTTATTTTGAAGCAGTAAGAGAGACAGAGTGGGAAGTGGCACGCCCTTACGCCCGTCCTTTGGCACAAGGCAGGCGTGTCAACTCTTCCTGAAGGGGTCGCGCCCTTTGGGTTTCTTTCCCCGCCCTTGGGCTGAGAGTTAGCTCTGACCGTCGTCTGTTGGCGACGGAAGTTAGAAAAGAAGTAAATCATAAATACCTCACTCTGTTATCCTTTATTTTCTACGTATATTATTTACTTTTGCATTTAATCTTTTCTTTTTTTTTACGAATCTTGAGTCACAAGACTCCTGCCCTTACGAATTTTAACGTTGCCTTTTTAATCACCGCGGTGCGGCCCGCCCTTTAGTAGGAAGTAATATCCTTCGTTGTTGTTCTGTGTAGTTTCCTTTTTTTTTTTTTCATTTTTTTTTTGTTGAGTTATTCCTGTGGAGAATGTTAGCCCTGTCCATTTTCCCCTTCATTTGTTTATCCTCCCATTCATACGTCGAGTAGTCTATTTATAGCTTACACCCGAGTTGTAGGCTGCAGACGTAAAAATTTAGCGTCATTTAAGTTGGCGAGTTAAAACCCGCGAATAATCTCTTTGCCTCACAGCTGTCAAGTTCTTGTCCCTTCAGATTAGCGTTCGTGGGAAATATTAGTTATGCTCGTCGAGCTTGTGAACAATTGGAGGTCGATTGAAAAGAAGAATTGAATTCTATTATTACAATTTTGGTAAAGGGGATATTATTTAATACCTACAGTGTATTGTCACGAATGCCGCCTCTTCAAGGCACAAGTAATAGCATGCCTGTAATTCCAGGATAGCATTAAGGAATCAGTGGGCTTACATTTGTTTCCTTTTAAATTCTGCCTTGTATGTTTTATTTTGTTGTTGTTATTTTGAAATTTTGAAGTGTTCTTTGTTTATTTTCTTTTGAGCGCCTTATTACCCCAGTAAAGTAAATCGAATAAAGAATGGGTAGAAACAGTACTTAGGAAGTATTTGAGCAATAATTAATTTGCAAGCAAGTTTACCCTTTTATTGTATATTCTAAATTGCACTCTGCTCCTAAAGTAAACCTTCAGTTTGTTATTGATTAGTGTGGCATCAGAGTTTTACAAATAAAGTAAAGTAAAGGTTGTAGCAAAGTAAAAGATAGAATAAAGTCGAACGTTTTCTTCGCTCATTTTTGCTTTTGTCAATATTCGCACCCGTTTATAGGTGTGAATATTATCTTGCCAGGGGAGCTGTAAAGAGTAGCGCCAAAATCCGCTAGGAAACTCTTCTCCTTCCCTGCTTTGGGTTGGTTTGAACCTTTGAAGGTCGGGGTAATAGGGGCTCAGAGAAAATATAATAGTTTGGGGACAGTAAACTGGCTTTGCACTGTTTTCTTTGGTACAGGGAAAGAAAATCGTTTTCTATGATATCCGGGTGCGACCTGGGTCAGGACATCGCCCCCCCCCCCCCTACCCCTGTCCAGAAGCAATAAAAGGTCAGGGCCAGGACAGCTCTCTCTCACACGCGCTCGCTAGTTTAAGCCGAGAACAAGTCCAGTCTCGGGCCGTTGCCCTTGCCCTCCTCTTCCGCTCGCCGCCACGTGGATCCCATCGCCGCCCTGTGTGCCCCGTGTTCCATTCCACGTGGCCTTAGAAGACTGCAAGGGGGATTGCAAGTCTTCCAAACGCGAGCTGACATTAAACGGCGGCCTTTTCATCATCCCAAGGGCGCCCTTTTCCGCCCCAATCTACGACTTGAAGAAATACCTTGGAGAGGGAGGCTACCATTTGTCCACGCTCCCACACGTGTTTCTCGGCAGAAGACGTCGTCATCCCTGCGCCCCTATAAATGTGGTAATGTACCCAAAACGAGTTGCTAGTCACGATTACTTAGCCCTTTTGCATTTATTAATCTCTGGGCCTATAACTTTGTGTTCCCTGATATTCCTTGGTTCAAGCCAGGCCCACGTGTTCACAGCTTCTTTCCTCTGAGTCACAAGTAACGCCTCGGGGAGTCCTTGGCGCCTTCAGTGCACCCCCGAGTAATTCAATCCCCAAATTCCAGCATTAGATGTGTAACGTGGGTCCAAATATCGTTTCAGAAAGACGCCTGTAGCAGAATTATCCTTGGTCCGTGTTCCTGGCATTCCCAAGCTCCCCCCCCTTCGGGAGGACTTCTACGGCAGTAATTTACCGTATTTTCAGTTAATTTTCCTTTTGACCTTGTGTGCTATCAAATATAACTATTTTTATATCCACGTGTTTCACGCACTTCCCCTAGTGAAGAGCCCCCCGCTCCGTGTACTTCTTTTTTTGTTTGTGTTTTATATGTCCTGGGTATCTTACAAGGCCATTTTCGAGTAAAGTAATAATTGTGGAGTCATAAGATCCACCTGCACCAGGAAACATATAAATATATATATATATATATATATATATATATATATATATATATATATATATATATATATATATATATATATATATATATATATATATATATATATATATATACATATATATATATACATATATATATATATATATATATATATATATATATATATATATATATATATATATATATATATATATAACCGTATTATTCAACCTCTGTTTTTAGCATTGCCAGTGATAGAAGTATCCACTATCATAACGGCAATAAAAGTACTGAAGATAACGAAAATATGTACGGTAAGTAGGCTTACCGTGATTATATATATATATATATATATATATATATATATATATATATATATATATATATATATATACCAATGATAAAAACAGAGGTTGAATAAAACGTTTCAGTAAAAGGTTGAACAAGGTGTAATAGAGAACAGCGTTTTATATTTTGGTTTAATTTCCGTATCAAAGCAGCGGAAATTATTTTCTGTTTTGGTTTCATTAGCATTTTATAATATTGAAATAACAAAGTATACTGCTTTAATATTTTATAACCCACAAATCCGGATTCATTTATAGTGTAAAATCTCTCCTTTTTACAGTCAGCAAAAACGCAAGTGCATTTTTCATAAGGTAACATATTAGTTTTAGTTTTAATGAACCTCATTAATCAGAGAAATAAACCCTCTTCTTTTGAATCGAGATATTTGGAGAAAACAAGCCTTGATCGTTTGGATCAAGAAAATGATGATGTTTTTATCCTATACCAGCAATTTCAACTATATTGCTAGGGTACTATGCATCATAAAAGAATTATAGTATTTGACTTGAACATAAATTTATCCAATAATGAAACTTATATTATTATTGAAATCTGACACAAAAAATCTAGCAAGTCATTATTAAAGGCTGGTAAACATACAAGAGGAAAAGAGGGATACTCCTAAAGACTATCTCTCTCTCTCTCTCTCTCTCTCTCTCTCTCTCTCTCTCTCTCTCTCTCTCTCTCTCTCTCTCTCTCTCTTTCTCTCTCTCTCTCTCTCTCTCTCAAAAATTAAGAGCACTATCACGAACAACATAAATGGCGTTATATATATATATATATATATATATATATATATATATATATATATATATATATATATATATATATATATATATATATATATATATATATATATATATATATATATATATATATTGTCATCAACATTTCATGCCATTTACGTAAGTTTCTTGCCTTATTTACTAATGTCTAATGTTGCTGGATATATATATATATATATATATATATATATATATATATATATATATATATATATATATATATATATATATATATATATATATATATATATATACTCGTATGTCCAACAACATTAGACATTAGTAAATAAGGCAAGAAACTTACGTAAATGGCATGGAATGTTGATGACAAAAGAGTAAATAATATAATGTGATAAAATGATAAAAAGTCAGTGCTTAGCAAATACTTTGAACTTATTTCTTACCGAATGTTTAATATTTCCCATTATTAAATGTCCTAGCATTTAGAGCTTTAACAGTCAATGTCATTATGTTTTGTTCTTTTTCTACTAAAATCTTTTATTCCATAATTTTACTGTAGTTTTGTGTACTAGCTTATAGCATTCTACATTTTTTACTTGTTACAGTCTTTTGAAAAGGACATTAGAAATATATTGAAATTTAAGCTGATAATGAAAGATAAAAACCATTTTGAGATTCACAAGAACCATAGCTAACAAGAATAGAATACCTAGAACATTGAGAAAACCGATTTTTTATATTCCAAAACTAAAAGATAAATGGAATAGATTACAGAATTCAAAACGAGATCTTACCTGACGTGATATATATGAGTTGTGCGACGTTATTCCCAAATTTCTCCTTTACAGACTTTAAAACAGGAAACTGGAAGCAGCTCAATTCTGCTACGACCGGTAAATAACGACAACTGCTGCTGAAAAAGATAAGAACGGCAATGGAATTTTAAAAAATTGAAGGCAGAAAGACACATCAATGTACTAAGGCTCAGGAGTACTGCCCTATCTCATTTATTGATTCTAGGTTTTGTTACATTTTTTAGGCAGAAATATTACCAACTATATGAGACATTATTTTGTTAAAAAGAGGATGTTTTTATCTCTCGTTCGGCCTTGATCATTGTACCCATCACAGAGGCAACTGCTAATTGACTGAATTTGATCATTCAACCATATATTCAAAACTCTGTCCCTACACTCATCGTTTAGTCATGTATTAGTGACGAGACTAACCTTTTTCTTCTACTGTAGTTTGTATATTAAGAAGCTATGTATCTTAATTCACGCTTGCAATATACGTTCCTCTCCTCCCGGAGAACATCTGAGTCCTTACCACATATATAGCAAATCGCCTCATTACCAACTCCATCCTGTAGGTTTTTAAGTGTATCCTGACGAAATAAAAAAAAAAAATCATAATATTAATGTCTGTACAAACTTTTTCCTTGTTTACCTCATTATTTTGTAAACAGAGCTGTACATTAATATGGAAATTGTATGGAAAATGTATTAAGTTCTTTGGGTGACTTTGGAGAATGAAATTGGGGAAAATGTGTGCTGTTGTGGCTTCACTGAAATAGTTATTAGCAATAGAAACGTGTGAATGTGTACGTTTTTAAGCAGCTGGAAGGAATCTATACTATCAGAGCCTAAAACAGTCGAGTGATGCTAAAGTAAGATATGGCCATTGCAAAAGGTCCTTATGCTGCCAAACTACATGCGGAAGTCAAGGATGCTCGTTTGGAGATTCTTGACTTAAATAGGCAGTTTTTTTTTTTTTTACCTGTTTACCTTTTCTCTGTGTAGGAAGATGGATTACATCAGTCAAGATCCCATAATTTGTTCCGCATTAGAAGAAATATCAGAAATATTTGTTAGCGAATAGAAACCCAACCTATTTGAGCACGAGGTTTAGAAGCAAGACATAACCTCTGTGTTCCATCAAAGTTCCAAAATGATTTATATACAGTGAATGATATATTGTTAATCAGTTTCTATAAGACTTTTTTATGCACTCTTCAAGATGTACTTCGTGAAGTCATCAAAAGTAAAAAATCAAACATAGCCCTCATATTTAAACAGATGCGTGAAAACATGTTCGGATCTTAAGAACCTACTCTTTTATACTAAAGTGTGTTTTTTATCAGTATGAAATGTGGCACTATATGCTTTTAAAATTCGAGACAAGTACAGTTATACATGAAAATGTAAGAGAAGCGCAAATTTGAAAATGATTTCCACAAGTTTTTTTTCTGTGTTTTGTATATATTTTGCTACATTCAGTCCTTATGAAAGCACAGGACTCGTTGTCAGCGCCCGTGGTAAAATCTAACCTCTGGAAAATAAATCACAATGGTCTCTGAGGCAGCTGAACTGGGAGAGAGCAGACTTTTGAACATCATTACAATCATTATTGAACACCGAAAGATTTTTCTCAACGTTTCTATCTTGTTTATAAACTCACTGAGACCATAACAAAACTGAACGATAAATTATTGTATCCTTTAATGAATCTCAGCTGCATGGAAGGTACATGTGCGTGTGCATGTGTATGTGCGTGTAGGAGAAACAGAGGGTGTGTGTGGTGTGTGTGTGTGAGTACGTGTTTAACGACATATCACTGAGTGCACTGTTGAGTAAAAGCTATCTAGTCTCCTTTAACATTGCTCTATTCGGTTTATAACGTTAATGAGCTGCTGTTAGTTCTCCATACATGCCTTGATTTCCGCTCTTATTAACAGTTTTTTTAATAAAAAAAATCTAAGTGTATTCTTCATCTTACGAAGATTACATGCCACATTTTTTCCTTTTTCCTCAAAGAAAATGATATAAAATTTGGCCACAGTTTTCCTGGCGCGAATTTGTTCTTTTTTCGTTTTTTATCAAGGGAATTTTAATCATGCTCCTTTCTAGTCTTGAAAGATTATTTTTATTTCCCAAA
This sequence comes from Macrobrachium rosenbergii, assembly GCA_039081455.1. NCBI lineage: Eukaryota > Metazoa > Arthropoda > Malacostraca > Decapoda > Palaemonidae > Macrobrachium > Macrobrachium rosenbergii. The sequence goes on from JANJGK010000713.1 coordinate 230,687, forward strand.
TCTGTGATTATACTATAGCAAATGTCAGTATTTGAGAGTGATATCATGAGAAATGCTTTTTCCATATAGAAATCTGTGGAGCATCATCATTTACTTCTCATAAGAACTCTTTACTACTTAAGCTTTTTCATATAAGCCAAAGTATATGTATATACATGTATACATATGTGCATATATACATATATATATATATATATATATATATATATATATATATATATATATATATATATATATATATGTATATACTGTATATATATATATATATATATATATATATATATATATATATATATATATATATATATATATATATATATATACATAATCTGTATGTGAGTACCATAACATAAAACATATTTTTTTAATATTTATCAAACTTTAAAAAAATTGTTTTTACATTAAAAACTAGTGACTGAAAAATAAATAATGTAATTTACCTGTGCGATAATGGATTGTCAGTTTAAATTTTCTTACTTTCTACTCTAGGAGTAATGTCAATTTTTTTTCCAGTACATTTTTTTGCAAAGGAGTTTCCTGAACACCTTGCCTGTGCATTTGCCACTTACAGGTCTCTTACATTGGCAGCTCATATCTGAAGTTTTATTCCCATTGCAGTATACTATTTGGCACTGTTTCCTTTTCTTAGGAATTGTGGAAACTTCTGCTTCAGTCTCAATATCGTTTTCACTGCTATTTACCGTGTTGCTATTTTTGAGCGTTTCCTGAAGTTCCTCGGCTAGCTGAAGAAGGAAATCACCACTGGAGAGTTTTTGACCTGTAACCCTCCTATAAAGAACTGATGCATTAATGCCTGCTAGACCAAGTATATAATGAAATAACTGGATTGGCCATCTTTGTGAAGCTGCTTTACTGCTGTACAACCGAGCCATTTGATCTACTATGTCAGCTCCGTGCTTCGAAGAATTACGGTTTACAGTTCCAGGAATTTTTGGCTTAGATCGATACACTGTCAGAGTGCATTGATAGTTTTTCAGCACTTGGCTACTGTACAGATCGTCATGGGAATTCCCACATTTTTATGAATGCGGGAATCTCCATTCGAATAGGATTTACCGTCCTCACTACTCGAGTTTTAAGCTTGTAATTTTTCCGCCAGTTTTACTGAAGTGGAAAAACTATCCGTTGTCACATTTCTTCCTTTTCCCGTTTATAGTTTTATTAGCTTCAGAACAACTATTCGGAGAGTGGTTGATCTTGCAGGACGACTGTGTCTTTACCAAGGTACGGAAATTCATTGAGCATATATTTTGATTTTACATCAGCCGCTGACCAAAACTTGTGGCTTGCTGGCAATATACTGTATGCATGGGCACCTACATTTCGTATAACTGCTTATCCACTATTATGTTCTCGGGTGGTTTATGGCAAACAGTACAGTTTTTTTATAAATCTGTCCAAAACTTCCGAAATCAACGCAAATATGTCAGTTTGCATTCGCGTGAATCTTGTTGATCAGACTTCAAATCTAAGAAATCTCATAATTTCTTTGAAATGATCTCTTGCATTGTTTGACGGAAAAATGGAGGTCCCAATTTTTTTTTTTTTTTCATCAAAGATGTTATGCTGGGCTGTCCTTTAGTGAAAATTCCTCGGGCATCATAATGCCTATTAGGCGGGTCAAAATATGAAAAAAAGGGGGTCAACCCCCAACAAATTGCTAGAAATTGTTTTTTGCTTGTTTTTGGTTTCCTGATATCTGTAGATTAACATACTAAAAGTCTACCAAGATCGGACTACCGGAAAGTGGGTAAAATTGGGTCAGTTCAAAGATGGGCGCCAAAATTTGAAAATTCATTGAATATGTTTCCTTGTCGATAACTCGGTCATTTTTCACCCAAAACAAATAAAGTAGGAATGTTTTCCTATGTTTTTGAGTTTGTTCTTTCAATTGGAATTGGTTTTATTTGGGTGTGGTCATGCCGTGGGGGTGCATTGGGGGTACCCCTACCCCCAAAATGGAATTTTGTCGGTTTCATAGGGAAGTATTTGTCCTCAAATCTAGTCCAAACTGGCAAAACAATGCCTTTTCATTTGTTTTGTTCCTCTGTGTCTCTACAACTATACATCAAAAGTTTACCAAAACTGGAGGGCTTGAAAGCGGGCAAAATTGAGCCTATTCCAAGATGGCCGCTGTGTTCGAAATGACCCTCGGACTTAGTTTTCATTCCTTGACTTGCACAAAACATGCCTGTTTTTTTTAAGTATTCATTTTATCTTAACTCAGATTCACTTAGACATATAGTTTGCCCATGTCTTATTCCTGTCCCTGTTCCCTGTACCCACTGTACACAGTCCCCCTCCGTGCCCCAAGCCCAGCCCCCCCCCGGCTCAAACACCCCATTTTCAGTACAGGAATCGCATCCCTAGTCTACATTTGACTGTTATTCTCAGTTTCATATTCTTACCATATTCACTGTTAAGGGAAGGAGAAGGAACTCACTCAGGTAATATATAACCTTAAAATTTTTGTATACTTAGCTTCCCATAAGATTTATAGTGCATCTGTTTGCTTCATGTTTCATTTAAACCATACCGTTCCCTTAAAAGTAGTGGTGGCCTGACCAGAGGAAGTGGAATGACAGAGGATGTCAGGACCATTTGGACACTGTCATCGTCCGTCTCTTCGGCATACAATCTTGCGATGCAAGAGTTCACAGAACTATCATTTACTTCCAGTGAGCAACATAAAGAATCAACAACACCAAGGATACAAAGAGATCAAGAAGACAGTGTGAAACTCCTGCAGAAACTTCTTGACTGCAACCCATTCTCCAAAGATTCTGAATTAAGAAATGTTGTGACTGGGGTAGTGGCCAATGAAGATGTTAATGTGCATGAATATGAAGCTGTGGGCAAAGCGATAGTACAGAAAATGATCGGCCAGCCAATATTTACCTATTCCTTTAAACGAAAGGATAAAGTCAAAACTCTTGGCTACTCTTCGTCAGTGAAAGTTAATGCCGAACAAGTGATCAATCCTGAACTCCTATTTCAAAGATTTCTTGTTGTGTCACAAGCTGGGGATTTAACATTACAGGATATTATGGACTATGAACTCAGTCCATATCCTCCCACTCTTTTTGAAGCCAAACACGTTTTTCAGAAAGCAGACAAGCCTCAGTTGGCCGAGGCTCTACGTGATTTTGTGAGTCAATCCTCTAGTAATGCTGTGATTACAGAATCGATACCTGAATCTGAACATTTTGTTCTTGATGGAGGATCTCTCCTGCATCGCTTATCATGGAAAAGTGGGATCAGCTACGGCAAAATTGCTGAAGAATATATCAATTTCACTTTTTCCAGGTATGGAATGGCTACCGTAGTTTTTGATGGATACAGTGGTGAGCCCAGTATCAAGGACAATGAACACCAGAGGCGACAACGTAAATCACACCAAGTGGTGCGTTTTGACTCCAACACTGTTTTTTCAGGGAGAATGGAGGACTTTTTGTCTAATGGTTGCAATAAACAACAGATGATCAACCTGATCTGCGACAAACTGAAAGACAGGGGATGTGAAGTTATCCATGCACATGGAGATGCAGATGTTGACATTGTCAAAGCTGCAGTGGCATCTGCAAAACACAGAGACACAACTTTAGTTGGAGAAGACACGGACCTTCTAATTCTACTTTTATACTATACAGAAAGGGAAAGCAAAAAGCTCTATTTTCGATCGGACAAACTGAAATCTAAGTATGTTTACGATATCTGTTCTCTGAAAGAACTCCTAGGATGTGAAGTTTCCAGGCAGTTGCTTTTTGTACATGCGTTTACAGGTTGTGACAGCACATCAAGAATTTTTGGTATTGGTAAGAAGGCTCTATTTCAAAAATTGATCAAACGTGACTCTGTCATTAAGTCATGTGCGGCAGTCTTCACCACAGCAGATCAGGAATTGTCCACGATTGTTGATTCTGGATGCAAAACTTTTGTTTCTTTGTATGGAGGAAAAGTTGGGACACCCCTGGCAAACCTACGAAACACCTTGCTTGCGAAAAAAGTATCATCTGCAAAGTCATTTGTAAAACCCGAGAAGCTGCCGCCAACAGTATCTGCTGCCAAGTACCACTCACTACGCACATTTTATCAGATCATTGTGTGGATGGGAAAAGACGGAATGATGGACCCAAAGAACTGGGGTTGGAAACAGGAAGATAGCTTTTTGTTGCCAGTTATGACAGACCAGAAGCCAGCTCCTGAAAGGCTACTTAAAGTGATTCATTGTAACTGTACATCTGGCTGTTGTAATACACGTTGTAGTTGCAGGAAGTACGGTCATCCATGTACATCCGCATGTGGACCTTGCCAAGCCGAATCTTGTTTCAACCCAAATAATGAATGTACAGGGGACCCTGACGCAGATGCTGATGACAACCGTGCAGACAGTGCTGTATTTTAAACCACAATGTTGTGAGCAGAACACTGGCATAAAGGCATTTAAAATTGGTTGATGTTAGTATTAACTTTCTGTTTAAGTTGTGTTTCCGCTATGCAATTATGTCATAATACTGGACCATCTCATAATTAACTGATGAAGCAGAAGACTAAACTCGGTTAGTCTAAGGGTGAGGGGAGGTTGAGGATTGTTCAGGTTGTTGGCATCACTCATGTATTCTTTCAGAGGTCATTATGCCAATTTACCTTGGCGTTTTAGTCTCTTGAGGAGGGGGAGGGGGTTAATGGAGAGACTAACCAAGTTAAGTTTTGTGTGGCATCAGCTGATTTTGAGATGGTCCCTAACGTCATGTGTTTATCTTTTTGTGTCACATGGAAATCATAATCCATAACTTATCAGAGTCTATGGGATGTCATATTTTAGTTCATCGAAAGTCAATATTAACCAAATGTTACAAGGTTTGACACCATGTATGACAAGTAGTGTATATTGCATGGCTTATAACTGTGACGTATGATCATGAGGGTGAGGGTGAGGCCTTTCAAATTTCTGGTACCCATGGTATTTTTTCATTCAGATTAATTATGAGGGGGTCAATATTTGGGTTTACTGCAATTTTTTACTGTCCCGAACTACAAATCAACATTTTACGTCATTATGACGTAATATTACGTCACAGGCTTGTCCTAATGATGTAATCATTATCTCATTTGAATCTTAGCTATCATATTTATATGTGTTTGTAATACATTTATGGGGTCTAAAACCAGCCATTTAGAAGTTTGCTGTACATTAATTGTTCATCGGCAGCCATCTTGGATATTATGTAATTTTACCACTTTCCGGTTGACCAAATTTGGTAGACTTTTGGGATGTACTAAAGTAGCCCCATACAAACCAAAAATAACCAAAAAATGTTTTCTAGCAATTTTTTGGGGGTCAAATCCTATTTTGACTTGACTATATTGTCGCATTCACCTGTTCAAACTATATGCTCCAAGAATCATTCCACATCTACATTTTCTTCTTCATCAAAAGTATATCCACTTTGTATTGCGTCATCATCGGCGTCTTCATCACACGCGGATGGGCTTTCAGCATGTGAGAGACTTCTTATCCCTTGTCGTCACATATAATGACTAATTATGATATACTGAATAATGAGTCATGAAATGTGTGTACATTGCTACGTCATAATAACCAACATAACTCCCCATACAGACCAGCGGTTAAAATGACCGTTGTTCGGTCGTTGAAGGTATAAAAGGCCATGTCTCTCAGAGCAAAAAGGTAATTTCAGTTTCCTTTCAGTTCAATACATCTTGGTGAATTAGAACATGCCAAGGAGAATCATGTTTGTTATGGAAAAAGTATGGATAATAAATACATTTAAGACTGAAATTGTGGTCAAAATGACCGCTCTGCCATTCTAGTGTTGAAACTGCCATTGCCGAAAACTCAAATATATTTGCCATCCTTGACAGAGTTGACTACATGGAAAAAAAAAATTAGGACTTATTATAAGGTCACGGGGCATTAAACTGAGTCTTCGTTTTGGTACATTTTTAAGTTTTAAAAAATCTATTCGGAGTGTTTTGCCAAATTATAAGAAGCAAACACACACAATCCCAAGACAATATTGCAATCGGTTACCAGATTCTGCTGCGCCCTGTCATAGACGTACTGTTCATCTAAATTAACTTCTTTAGGCTTTAAACATTATTGGGAGCACTGTCAAAATCACTTATCAGGAATTCGATTGCCCTTGATAAATTTTCCGGTGATCTTGTTCATCTTAAACACAGGACTAGTTACTGCTGAAGCTCGTTTACTCTACTGAACCCCAAACTGATACTGTAACTCATTTTCCTCTAATCTGTCTTTATCTTAACTGCGGTTTCTTATAAAAAAGGTGAGTTTCACCAACAGACATTCAGTGTGTGAGAAGAGCTGGGACTGAAAATTGGTGAAATACGACATTTTGTTTTGAGGGCTAATGTCCTGCTGTCACAATCTGCGTCTGACTCGTCTGTTTTATTGGTATTTTTGGATGGCTCAAAAAAGGGAGGTTCTTGCATCAGTGCTTGTATTTTTATTAACGTCACTTTATTTGGATTTCACTGTCTTGGCGAAGTTTTTGCCTTGAATCTTTCTAGTGTATATCAACATGGTCTTCATTTGATCTGCAGACAGTAGGCTCTTCAGTTTTTTTTATTCGTGACAGTTTCTTCGCACTATGATTTTTATTGCATTTTATACAATTTGCCGTTTTGTGCACAGGTCATGTCCTAGAGACAACTGTCACAAACTTTTGCAATTTCACAAATACTTAATGGGTGACCTAACTTAAAGCATTTATAATACTGTATTTACAGTATAATATTGTTGAGGTTTAGTGTTGAATTGCCGGACGAAAAGTCTTAATTTTCAATAATCATACTTAAAGGTACATGTGGGACTTCAAATGTAAGAAAGCATCATCGTTGTGTATGGATTATGCCGAGAATTTCTTCACTGATAACACAGTTCTTTATTAAATCCGACCCCTGTACCAAAACTAACTCGTGGGATTTTATTTATAATTACCAACCAGTCGTCCTATTTTATTGTCATGTTACTAAACATGTACGAATGAGGACAATTTCTCCCAAACCTTGTTCTCTCTCCAGATTGAATACTTCCTAACTTCTTGTGCAGTACTTGCAGCACCTAAGTAGCTACAATTTTTGGGTCTGGTTTTTGATACATTCTTGTTGGGGCTTAAGGTTCTTTACAAGGGTAGGCTTTTATTTTCATTATTTTTTGTGCACCAGTCAGCTGGTTTGCAAATGCCAATCCTATAAGAATCCTGATACAGAAACACTGCAATTTTAGAACTTTCCTTTTCCACTTTACTTATTTGCCTGCCTCACACATGCTTCCTTGTTGTTGAAGGATATCCATGCACCCCACTATTACCAACTATGGAAATTCATGCTGACTTCCTTTTAAGACAATGAATAATAGTCTGAATCCCAGACTCACTGGAGTCCAATATATTTAGTTTCTTCGCACCACTTTTCACCTCAGCAATTCTAAACCTGGTGACAGGTACTATATTCTGGCCTCCACTACCTTTAATGTCTCCCTGGTGTACCAGAGTTTCCTTTGAAGAAATTGCCGTTATCATAGTCTACCGTCGTTAGTGGTAGTTACCTGTGCGAGATGGCTGCAATTTGGTTCGGGGATGCAGGGGTTTATTTGGGTATTTCCATATAAATATTGAGATAATAAATGAGATTATATGGACACTCTTAACTGAGACACCACACGCCTTGTCTGGAGCTCATTCCTCCACCAATAAACCCAATAAGAGCAGATTACCAAACGTCCACTCACTACCCTAACCCAAAAATATGGCACCAACAAAAAGGTGGCTCAAATGTAGGCCAACCCGCTTGATGGAACAGCGTGTTGTATGAATGCAGTCCCCTTCACTCTAATCGTCTGAAAATTCAAAATGTTAAGAGTGCAGAGTTCTGTCGAAGCAAACATTTCCCTTTTAAACAGTTGATAAAAAAGACATTGGTCCGGTTCCCAGAGGGTTCTCACGCCCGTCACTAATCGGAACACATTCCATGATGAGTCCGCAACTCCAACAAGGCATTCTCTCGTTGAAAAAGATCAATATGGAATGAAATCTAATAAAGACGACATGCTTGGCGTTTGTTCTAAAGACTAACAAGGAACTATGTACCCAGTATATTGTCTGCATTTCCTCCAAGTGAAATGGTATTTTACTATTTATGGGGTCAAAGTTACTTTAAGGTAAATGGTCTCACTTGAAAGATTTATCAACAAATCTTTTCTGGTAATCCATCAAACTCGGTGATTCTCCCTAAACTTTCAACACCATTTGCTTATGTTATTGAACCATAGTTGAGAAAAATGGATTTAGATCCCGATAATTTACTGACGAGAATTTAATGCCAAGTGCCTCTTAACAATTGAATCTACAAAGGCACATACTGTAACCAAAGGAGTAAGCTAGTTTTTTTCACTTTTAAACCAGAACACTCAATAGTAAATTGGCTCCCATAGTTTACTTTTAAATGCATGAGTTTCACACGAGTAGGGGTGAAGATTCACGCAACCACGCGCACGCACAGCAAGAGAAAGGGGGAAAAAGAAGCGGGAAACACATTAACATACTCTAATTAAATGTTAGCATTCTGAAAGTGGAGTGCTGTATTTGACAGTCTATAAAAAGCTAATAAATGGATATTCCCAATTTGTTCCAATTAAAAGTAATTTTTGGGTGGGCAGATTTTGCTATATTCATTTTTATCGTACCTTGTGTGAACATTATCAGCATTATAATGACAGGCCATATCTTTTTCTTTCATTTCACAACCATTCTTCTGGTCTAAATGTCATCTAAAGCAATTATTTCCATCTAACACAATGAAGACACTTTCCTATGATCGCTTTCGGATTAAGGATTTCTCACTGCCCCGTTTTTCAACAAACAAAGTTAAAGCTTTCATATGCTTTACCTAAAAATTTCTATATTCGCTATTAAAATCCGATAACTCAACAAAAGCAAAACTTGATGCTTATTCCTGTTGTATGGAAGATTTAGTAGCTTTTTTGGAAAAGTTTTTTCGTTTAAATACGCTATAAAAGAGCAAAAATTTACACCTATAATAGATTCCTTTATCAAACAGTCAACAAACTACACTTTACCATAAAACGACAAATCATGACAAGTTAACAGGTTCTCCTCTCGTTATAAAATTAAACCATTGTAGATTCAGGCATTCAAAGAGTAAAACAAAAACTATTTCCTTAAATATTGATGGTAATTATGGCTTACATACATATACCATATATAAGTTTTAAGTGTTGTATAGCAAAATCCTGGAGACTTTGAACTAGTCTACTTGGACAAGGAAAACAAATCAGGTTCTTTAGACATTTCATTCGAAGTTTATTAAATAAAACTTACCAGCTTCCAGTAACTACTATTGGTGAAGGTAATAAATGTACATGTTCACCATTAAATACTAAGCATCGAATTATCCAATTTCTAATTACAAATGAATCATCAACGCAGGACAATAACGGAGTATATCAGACTCCATTCTCACCTCATGCAGAACTATTGTGCAGTAAAAGCACCTAACACAGGAGCCCTTGAAGAACAAGTATTGTTTGCATTTTCTTAAATAACTGTTCCAGTAAACCTGAAAAACGAAAAAAAACCACGACAAATTTTTTTAAATTTAAAAAGTAAATTTAAAACAAAGACAAATTATAAAAGTCAGTAAAATAAAAGTTTATTAACTTAGATGAACTGAATCCTTCACAACAGATCCAATTTTCTCATACGCAAACCATTGATAAAGCCGCCGACCATAAAAAAAAAAAAAACCGCGCCAGCAAAAAAGGGCCGGAGCTACCCAGATGAGTTAACAAGTGAAGTCACCAAAAGGAACGACCCTATAAAAGGCAAAGACGTCACGAACTGCTGAACGAGAGGTCATTTTGCCAGGGCCGTTCATTGTCAACTTAATTTTTGGTAGGCTTATTGACTGTGTGGAAGCCACAGCTAAACAAGACTCTTTTAAGAGTAAAAATATAGGCCTGCTCATTGTATGACAGTAATTGGCTTAAATATTACGAAGTTATACGCTTTAAATGGACAAGAGCAAAGTTAATTTGAAATATGAACTAATGGAAACTAAAATTTACGTTAAATGAGTCTGAATCAACTTTAAAATTCTTTCTGAAGAACAAGAAACTTTTAATCTTGATTAAAATGTTTAAAGGTAAACAATGTTTAATGCTAAGCAATAATTTTTAACCCAAAAAAGATTTTAAAAGTTAACGACCTTTGAGAAGTATAGATGCAATTACATTAAATTAGTACTGGGCCTTTCGAAAGTAATATCTTTAAAATATCAAATGCAAATAAGGTAAAATTAAAAATTACTATTTTTTGTGTTTAACAGAGTTTTAGTTAACGTAAAGTCTAAATACAAAAGTTACGTTATAAATATTATGAAATGTCAAATTTTAGCAAAAATACTTTAGCGTGCAATATCAGTAGTCGAGTAAGATTGAATTCAAATCTTTAGAACACGAAGCTTCAAGGTACGATAACTTCTAAAATTACACTGACACATTTACCACCTGAAAGGGAAGAGTTGATTAGTACGGACCTCCCATACCCGCCCATAGGTCTTAAGACCTATGGAACGGGCTATGGGAGGAGCCTCCACCCCTACAGGGGCACCGCCCCTGTAGGGGTGGAGGTAAAAAAAAGTTGGTTGGTCCATACCTGGAAAGTGAAGAGTCCGTTTTTGTGAACCTTGAGAAAAATCCTGGCATTTGACTTCAATGTCCCCAAGCGTAGTTTTCATATAGTGGTTCGAAATCGTCGAATATCTGAAAACAAAATTTTAAAAGTTTCCACACCAGCATTATATGAATTTACTTTAAAATAAAATATAACCTGTGATAAAAAATTAAACCAGACAGATTAATACAGAAGAAAGGCTTCACACAAGTGTCCCAAGATTTTATGCTCAATAGCAAAAGTATATTTTACTTTAATACTAAATTTTATGGACCATCAGTTACCCTGACCCTGAAATAAAATGTAAAATTCGTCGACAAAAGTAAAAGAACCAGGCCCTACAGAGTTTCGTAACCTGGGAATGAACAATGGACAAACCAGCAGTAATACTATGCGCTACCTAAAGCGGAGATTACAGTTTAAAAATACCACAGACGAGTAATAGTTGTACATGAACAGCAAATTCTGTGATAAATCACCCCCATTATAATCTATACAGCAAGAAGCTGAAAATTTATATAAAATCCAAATCTGCAATTTTCAAGTAAAATATAGGTCACGAGAAAAAAGCAAAACTAAACCTATTACAACAGTGTTGCATTCAGTAAACAGATCTATGAATTATTCCGAACAAGGGTAATTAATCATAAGTTGTGAACATGAAACTTAAAAATGCGACACAAATATTGAACACAACCGGAATGAAACTGCAGAGCATCTAAGTGTCGCCAAGACCTCAAGTAGCCCGTCTTCCAAACCACAAAAATCCAGTCGTATGATCACACAGTAAAGAATTCATCCCTTCTTCCTCATTGATAAGAAATGGTCCATTAACGAGACAACACCGGAATCGACGAACGCAATAACTCAATGACGGTACGCTGTTCCTCCAGGGCAAACTGAGTGACTGAAGGCTCTGTTATTGAGAAACCCGCCGGAATTGGCTTGCACCACCAAGGACCGTGGAGTCACCTTCTTTAAACTTGGACTATTTACGCTAAAAACAAAGTCTTCTTTGTTTTATGGTTTTTATCGATTTTTGGCGGTGGGGGTTGGGAACTGTAAAGATTTGTTTATGCTTTAACGTTAACTGTTTAATTCTGCGTTTTATTTCTTCTCGGTTGTTCTTTGACGAAACTGAACTCTGCCTGCGTATCCTAGCAAAAACTTTTATCAATAATTTACCGAACAATAGAATGCAACAATTAAATTTTCACGCTGTATAAAATTCTCCACTCAGTCTTAAATTTTGTGAAATATATATAACAAAAGCAAGTTTCATTTCAGCTCGTTCCAGCAAATTATATATATATATATATATATATATATATATATATATATATATATATATATATATATATATATATATATATATATATATATGTGTGTGTGTGTGTGTGTGTGTGTGTGCGTGTGTGTGTGTGTGTGTGTGTGTGTATACTTGAGAATATCACATGTGAAAAGTGATTGTCTGCAGCAGTATTCAAACCGAAGGCTGCTTTGGAAACAACTATAGGCAGCGACTTATATCACTAAGCCATCAAGGAATATATAAGTTGGTGTTGACTCTACAGTACATATGCCTGTCGAATCCAGGTTCTGTACTTAGCATCGATATCAACACATCTCCACTATGATAACGTTTTGTAACACTTTGCTAAATATGAATTTTTGTCATATACACGGACATGTTCACAGCAAAGATGATATCAACTTATCTCTCTCTTGATGTCTCAGTGGCCTATGTCACAATCTATCGCTTCTAAAGCAGGCATCAGTTCGAATCGTGCTGCGGACGAAGGACTTATCATTTATAATTCCTCTTGGGTGCAAGTTATTCCCAAGCTATAGTAAACTGGATGTTAAAAGATATTTGGGCTTAATATTCGTGAATAATATGTATATATGTATATATATATATATATATATATATATATATATATATATATATATATATATATATATATATATATATATATATATATATATATATATATATATACATATATATATATATATATATATATATATATATATATATATATATATATATATATATATATATATATATATATATATAAATATATATATATATATATATATATATATATATATATATATATATATATATATATATATATATATATATATATAATATATGCAAACAGGGTATAGGATGCAAGCCTAAGGACCGGCAATAATCTGCCGAAGACAAGAATTCTGCGAAGTAAGAAACGAAAGTTAATAAAGTTTGGCACGTCATTCTTAATTGTTCCCTTTCAATAGAAATGTTTTTGAGAATTAATACGTAATCTAGCGAAGCTAATGTTGTTTGAAAATGCCCCACTAAGGGAAACGAAAGCCACTTGCATTTCTCTATGGAAATATGTTTTGATTCGTCTATGTTTGGAGACCTTTTGAAAGTCTGCAGCATAGCCCTTATCCTGTATGCAGAGATATGTTCATATTTTTGAAGGGAACTCCCAAGAAGGATTTTGGCATATACCTTTATAACTTCTTTATAATCAATTGTATTATTCTTAACGGAGTTTATTTTTTCTACACACTTCCTGTATATTGGAGTATGTTGAATCCATATTTGGTTTTGTTCAGATTGCAAAGCATCTTTTGTAAGCGCTTTTATTATCATATGGTAGCGAACAGCGATGGCTGCAAGCACCTTTTATTTCTGTCATTAATTTCCTTTAGATAATTAAATGAAGTCAGCACGAGATTATCTACAAATTGTCTCACGTTATCTGACCCAAGATGCTCTTCAAATTTGCAGTCCCAGATTGTACAGTAAAATTCCCATGATATCAGCAAGACTAAAAATTAAAGACTTTGTTAACTTCTTATTGTTATGATATTATTGATCTGACAGTTAATATTTCGTAGCCCTTATGATTCGGAAGAAAGGGACCAAAAATAAGCATACTGTGAGTTAGTAAAACAGAATAGAGGGAATAATGACACAAGGGTTGCCCCATCCGTGTGTGTATGTAGTTTCATAAAAAGATTTAAAAACAAATTTGAAGTTTTCTTAAATGCTTATCACTGGAAGTTTTTAATTCTTATCTTTTTAGGCAATTAATTTCCTTATCACACTTTAAATTTTCTCAAAGAAAAGGGAAGTACTGAAATATGTAATCAAATACACGGCGCTGGAGCATCATGGAACTCTATTCAGTTCTCTGTAAACAAGAACAGAGGATATTATTGTCTGTCATATAAATGATCTTTGTCTGAAAATGACGATTTTGATTATCCTTGATGGTGACGTCAACGAGAGCTACCTTTAGTGGAAACCAACAATACGTAATTTAGGTGTCGCTTCTGTATCAACGAATCTCTCAAGAATTTACTGTTCGTGTGACCATGGAACGGGTGGTTTCCTGGATGATTTACTATTTACGATACAATCTATACAATATACAAGCACTTACTAATTACAAGTGAATGGATCGTACTCAGCAATTTCGGTTTCAGATGTCTAAAACTTGATACCAGATTTTCACTTATAATTTGCTGGGCAATCCTGGCTATCTAACCTCTTTTTTGAAACACCCACTTGGCAGTTTTCCGGACGCTCTAATCAGCAGCTTTGTAGATTGTTTATCTCTAAAGTAAATTTAGATCTAAAGTGAAGCCTACACTTCATCTGAGTAAACATGTTATCCTTACAAGTTCTATTTACTGTAGAATTTTCTTTTGTTTACAGGTTAGTTTTGCTGAAATGGTCTTTTTAGGGCAATGCAAGCGGGATAGTTGTGTCAGTTAAGAACTAGTGTGAGTGCGTGGCTTTTACCCTGCAATTGAGCCTGGCATTAGGGATTGCTCTACTGTCTGCTATAAAGCTTCATTTTTTTCATGGTTCACATGTATAATTAGTTATTTGACACTTTAGTAAAGTTTTGAATTATGCTTATGTAAATATTAACGCTCTTACCTTCAAGAATAATTTGAAGAAAGGCTTAATTACACATCCAAACTTTTCGGTATTTAAAATTTTAAGCCGGAAAAATAGTAGTCATCTGGAAAAGTTAGATTTACTTTATTGTCAACACCTGAGAGTACGGTTCACTTTAGTGATTCTAAAATGACAAAATATCTCGGTTTTGACATGATTGAGATGTAATGCCCTGAAAGTGGTAACGACTGGGCAGTTTCTATGACCAAAGAAATAAAATTTTCCTTTGAATGGAATCCAGATGAGCACGGGTTTCTTAGGAAAGTTATGGATGGTGGTCGTGACTTGAATTGATTCTATTTAAAGCTTTCATACTAGGCCAGTGGTTTAAATGAAACCAAAAAGAGGAGGCTAAAGGGCTACTCAAAAGTAGCTTCCTATTTAGTTACTGTAAATTAACATTTCTTCGTAGTTACCTTTAGTTACAGCACATTTATGGTAGAGGGCTCTGTTATGTTTTGCCTTAACAACGGCACAAGTGAGTTGCTTGACTCTGATCAATGATAAAATCTGGAATATGTAGATTGCATGGCATATGTGAATAGTGTTTAAAGCAATAATGAACAGATTGGTGGTTTGTTCAGTGGAAGGTATAAAAAAAAAGTTAAACTCGTTAATCGCAAAATTTCATGTTGGTGCAAGGATTATCAGATTTCATATGATTACAAATTCCTCACTCCATCGCTCTAAGACTATGCTGTTTTCATTAGACAGCTTCTCTTCATCTGCATATTTTAGTTAAAGCGCCCTGTGGTCTTGAACTTTTGTGTTGACTTCTTTATCTTGCATCTAGTTCATTATCTCTAATTCATTACTTCATTCCAGCAACTTGCCACATACCTGCTTTGTCTCACTTGATACATAAAGGTTTCCATCTTGTTAACCCATGTACCTGCTGTCTTGTTATTTTTCTCTCTGGAGGCGTAAAATGGTATTCATGAATGTCCGTGGTCCTTGTCTTGGAAAGCAATCGCTCCAATTAAGAGATTTTTTGCAGTACATAAATAATTAACAGTCCATTGTTAATAGCAATCTCTCTCAGGCCTTCCTTACCATTACATCCTCCATACCTTCAATGTTCCTGCTTGATTTTGGATTCATATCACGCCTTTATCATCGTTTTTAGAAGCAAAAGGTCTTTATTTCTTTCAATAAATTACCTTTCCTTTACGTCTTGGCCACCATGATTTATATTTTCTTGAATTCGCTTCTCCGCTTTCCTTGTTGCCCTCAATTGCTTTTAGTTATTTAAATTATAGCTAAAGAAACCTAAGTGAACTAGTTTCAGATATACAATTCTTACAAAGACTCCCAAGTTTTGATCGGAAGTCAATGATTTTTTTTAGAACACCAAAAACGTTTAGCACAGTTTATTACAAAAGGAAGCGTCATACTGCATGTATTATTATTACATATTACCATACGTTGCTTTTATATCTATAGATATTATTCGGTTTCATTTTAAAATGTGAAGGGTACTTAACACCAAGTTGTGCACTTACGGTACTTGGGTTATAAAAGCCTCCAGAGTTGACCCATTCTGATTGCAACTAGCGCCAGCTTTTGGCCTTAATGGTTCAGGGAATCAAGAGCAAATCCTCCTCCACGTCGGTCGAGTACATTACGGCCAGCATTCTTTTAATATCAACAGAATATTCTCATATGGGTCGTGTCTTACTTTCATACAGTGCTCCACTGGGGTATGGATGCCATGTATGAAAGATATTAACCAGCCAATGATTTTCGTGACTATAGGGTTGACCTGAGATGGAGCCTCGATGGCTCGGTTGGTAGAGCAGCAACTTCAGACTTCATAGAGGTCTGTGGCGAGGGTTCAATCCCCGCAGCCGACCGGTCAGAGAAGGCGGACACTTTGCTATCCGTGTAGACACCCCGGGATTACGTATGTAATCAACGGATAGGTTTGCTGAAAGCAAATGGGTGTTACAGACTAACACACATAAGCAAAGCCACTCCAACATCTTCTAAAAACATAACAGACACCTCACACGTCTCGAACTGTCGACCTAACCGCCCAGTTCTCCTCGCTGCTGGGAGAAAGGGAGCTGGGGATTTGGTACAATACATGTACATATTCGTTACTGGGGTCTAAGCGATGTCAGGCAGGGCAGCCGATCGAGGCTACGACCTACCCCACCGCTAAATCAAAGTCCTTCAATAGAAGGTATCGTGCTTACTCCATATAAAAATGGGAAAAAAAGCACGTTAAAACGAAGAAGGGTTGACCTGAGATCGGGACAGACATGCATTCATGACCCTGTGGTCCCATTAATTTTGTTAAATAATGATAATGATAATAATCGTATATTTTTCAAGGTCGTCAGTTTTCAGATATTCTCCTAAGGCATACGTCCTGACTTATTCCAGGAGGGAATTGCAGGTGTGTTTAATGCTTCTGTAACAGGATAAAAAAAATGGATCTACTTAGGTGGATATATACCTGCACAGGCTTCTTGAGCAGTCCATACAAAATGAAGAATATGAAGGATCTTTAACCTTGCAGCAGATTTGAAAGGCTTTGTTACCACGAATGACGCTCTCTCTCTCTCTCTCTCTCTCTCTCTCTCTCTCTCTCTCTCTCTCTCTCTCTCTCTCTCTCTCTCTCTCTCTCTCAAACTGCTGTACTAATATAATACCTAAAATTCCCTTTGCCCAAATAGATCGCGTTTGTTCCATAAATTATATGAAGAAAGTATCGGTGTAAATCTACTTGAAATCTGAGCTTGTGAGCTGTAGAGGAATGAGGATTGCTGATATCGCATCCAAGGTTGCAGTCATCATCACCTGATCTAGTTTACCTGTTCCTGTAAATTACTATCTTTCAGTCCCATCATCATTAGTAAATTGCAGTCGTTGTGAAAGAAAGATTTTGAGAGTAACAAATTCAAATAGAATAAAGCAGCTCTCGTAGTGTCATTAAGAATGTCATCATGTGTAACTACTGATTACACCAATTCTCCAGTTGGACGGATGCCTCTTCCCACGGATGCCCATTACCACTGCGTTTATGACTCCAACGAATTTCCCTGTCTATAGCACTCATGTCATGACATCTAACACACCTGGGCACTTTGAATATTTCAAAAGTATTTACTCTGAACTGGAATGGATCCAAGATCATAGGGAGTAAGGGCCAGCACAAAGTAATCTTTCATTTATTTCCCTCCCCCCCCCCCCCCCGCCCCCCACAGAATTTTTTCGCCGAATTTCGATCGTTAACTGCGTTGACAGGCTGCTTTAAGATTTAAAGCTCGTGCTCGCATAAGGCCAACAATAAAATGATTGATATCTAGAAAAGTCTCTCTTTTATTGGCCAGGGTATCTCTGAAGACATTTAATTTGAAGGCTATTTAGAAGCAAAAGACCTTGCTGAAACAATGTCAGCTTAGTCTAAAATGAGTCATACTGTTTTAGCAGTCAAATTTCTCTCTCTCTCTCTCTCTCTCTCTCTCTCTCTCTCTCTCTCTCTATCTCTCTCTCTCTCTCTCTCTCTCTCTCTCTCTCTCTCTCTCTCTCATACACATACACAGATGCATACATACAGATAGAGAGATATGGATGTTCGTAAGTTTATTCTCAGCAAGGTGGATAGTTAGAGTTACATAGGCATAAGGATTAAGCTCGGTTTTTATTGGCTGCCCTTAAGAGCAGGAGTCCGTGCTGGCACAGGGCTTTCCTAGGTTAGCAGAAACAAGCTGCTTTGTTGTGCAACTGACTCCATGGAAACTTAGAGGCTTCTGCCTCATTTGACCTTTTTATCGTTCCCATGTGTCAGCCTGCACGTACACCACCCATCTGTGTTGTTAGTGTATAGCTGATCATTTATTTGTTTAATCTGCTTTCTGTTTAATTTCGAAATGTAAATGAAGGGAATGGATGAGACTTGGAAGGAAAAGTGCGATGCAGACCTGTATCCTCAAGAGATTGTAATCTTGCATATGCCGGCATTTTTTCATTTATAACACTTTCGGGATCGTCGAACACCGGGTATAATCATCATTCAAAACGCACGTGACAGTAATTACTTATTTAATCCATTCACACGTATAGATAATTTTGAAAGGCATGAAGTCTCACTACGAAGTCCTTGATCGTTTCTCTCTCTCTAGTCATATTTCGGCTTCTCACTTCTCAGTCAGTGTTCGTTCGCACAGGCATATACGAATCCAGGTAAAAAAAAAACACAAGTAAAAAAGTCTCAAAAAAAAAGTCACAGAAAAAAAAGTCACATCAATATTTCCTAGGTAGTGACACCCAAGGGTTTTAACCCGGTGTGTATCCACCTTTGCAGTGTGTCAAGTATAAGGTCATTAGGGATTACCGTAAAAACTTAAACCAAAGACTGTAAATAATGTGACTTTTTTCCTGTGACTTTTCTTCCCAGCCAAAATTTTGTCCTTTTTCTGTGACTTTTTTTCCTGTGACTTTATTACCTCCCACCTACAAGCCCTGGTAAAGATCACTTAATCTCACGAGTGCTTCCTATGGCATTGCTTAGTAAGTGTTTTGCAACTTTTTTCTACATTTGAATCCTTTGTATTTAAGTACTTTTATCGTTTTACCTCTTTAATTTGGATTTTGCCGGTTTTTTTTTTATTTATAACTTTATTTGCTTTGCCAGAAATTATTTTAATTTTGTTCCGGCGCTGATATGAAATCAATGCCTCGTCTTTGGTATCAAGCGTTTCATTTAAGAGGAACATTTAAACCTGGAAAAGGAGTGTTGTGTTATTACGAGAGAGAGAGAGAGAGAGAGAGAGAGAGAGAGAGAGAGAGAGAGAGAGAGAGAGAGAGAGAGAGAGAGAGAGAGGGAAGCACCCTTAAGGGGAAACAAATTGAATTATAGAGGAAATCACCAGGGTATAGATGTGGTAAATCCTGCTACAATGATTTCTCTGGCACCGGAAAGATTATTAACGGCAAAGAACAATTAATAAACATAATGTTAAAAATGAATCGTTCTCTTACAGCCAGTTAAATAGTTGTAACTCTAACATGGCTGCATGATTTTAGCATCGTCTTACTCAATGTTTTAAAGTCGCTTATTCTACTGACTTTTCATGGAATTTCGACTAATAATTAAATTTCATGCTTGGTAAATACGGGTAGCACTATCTTGCTCCCCGAGTAACAGGGTTTTAAATTTTAACAGATTTTCGACCAATGGTGAACTTGTTGATAACTACTAGACTTGCAGCACATTAGTGTTAACGTGTCAGTTGACCAACAAAATGTTGAAAAATCAACGAAATACGATTTGCATGCATCATTACACTAAGTTAGTTCTCAATGATAGAAACTAGATAAAGGATTGCTAATGATGAAAGTCTTCATGAGTATCAAGATTAATCTGATAAAATACCCTGGAAATTTTGAGGTTTAGTAAAAACATGCCTAATAGACCCCACTATTTTTTTCCATTGTTGATTCAAGGAAATCGTTGTTTATCGCTGAAAATATTGCAAGCATAAAAACTAAAACTATTTTTTTCGGCTTTGTAACGTATGAATTGTGTTCTTTCTTAGGTAATGAAAGTATATTAGCTGCGCTTCGAATTAAAGTCGATTTCGAAGATTTTGATTGAAGGGTCTTTGGTTAATTATGCTGGTTTTAATCGGTTTCCAGTTTAGGATTAAGAAACCATTAGCTCTTCTATTGTTTTTTGTTCAATCAATCAGCCAGATCTATTTTTTTCAGTTGCCTGCATTGACGTTGGTGGCATCACTTTTTATTCCAAGTAAATGTTTCTTATCGAATAAAATAAGTTTGATGGATGAGGGTTCGACTCGTCAAAGTTCTGGCATTTCTTCATCATTATCATTACCAATATCACTGACTTTTTTTTTACGTTAAATTTTCCTGTATGAGATAAGATGTGAAATGGATTCTCTTTCCCCTCCCCCTTCTCTCTCTCTCTCTCTCTCTCTCTCTCTCTCTCTCTCTGTCTGTTCTGTTCGCTTTCTAATAGAATTCCAGAATGGTTTATGTTTTCATTTATGACTTTTCCCATGCCCTTCCTACTGGTCTCCTTCATCCTCCTGTTGGCACATAAACAACCTTTGTGATTAAGCAATTATGGCGATTGGATGAGTAAATAAGTAATTTTATTCATAAAAAACTCATGTTTACTATATTCCCAAAGGGATAATTTGGTATCCTCATATCTCCATGAAATCGACTGGCAGGAATGAATGATTTTTCTTGGATGGGGTAAGGCATTAAGTACTTTAATAAACGCCGGATTTTGAGGGGAAAAGCCTTATGGGTAAAAAAAAAAAAAAATAGAAAATTCTATAGCGTCCCTGAAGGTAATAAGCTGCCTAAAGCCAACGCATTAATAGTAAGCAAGTTTTGGACACGCAGACTCCTCAGCCAACAGAGACCTAACAAGCTCATTGACTGTGATATTGTGCATAACTTTTCACCAACCTCATCTTGTCAGTAGAGTAGTATCAGTGGTTAGAAGACTTTTTGAAGTGGTGCTTGTTTTTTGTGAAAGTTGAATCAATTTTTTTTCTTTGGGCCAAGAGCCTGAGTTTAAGCTGCAGTGGTTTTAGGATAGAATCATTATATTGTAAATGGATATCGTGAGACACTTCTTTACCATCATCTTTGGTTTTATTTGTGGACGCCGTCACATCAGATTGGATGATGTGCAATCAAAGGCTGAAATAATCAGTTCAATAGGTCTCTTGATCACTTTGACTTCAGTCTCACTTGTTGGTATCATGTTCCAGTCCTGTTTCCGCCACAACTCTTTTCCCCCACCTCGTCTCACGTTCTCTCACGATAGCACTGATTTTCATTTCTAAACTCATTGTCCTTCCTTGAAGACCACCTTCTTGCACATGAAAACTGGATATTAGTGTCAGATAAAATAAGTTGGATAATGAACACGAGATAGGATACACTTTCTCCCAATTAAACTCATAGTTAGAGTGTTTTCGATTATGAGATTTAATGTGTTATGAAGTGTTGTGAAAAGGGGCTCCATAGAGGCGGTGGCCTGTGGCTTTATAAGTGGTGTGATTAAAACACGCATAATTATAAAAATTACTCACAAAACTTTGCACAATGCGTTTCACTTCAGGACATGGAAGTGATCTGACAGACAGGATTTCTTTCCTTTGAACGGCTCATCTCTTGCAGTGAATGCTAAGATAATTTCCAGTGAATTGAAATAGTGTTTTCACCTTTCTGGGTGAGACGATTAGGATCATGAGATTAGGTTTCCCTTATATTATGTCTGTCTTCTATCTGGTTACCTCTCGGTCAGCTTAAGGCAAACAAATTTCCACTACTGAATTATGCTACTCTGAAATTCAGTCAACTGCATATCAGGATCATATATATCTACCCAATGTAAATTCCTGCTCAACAGTTGATTCAGTGATAAGAAAAAGCTTCTGACGACATTTGCGGTCTGGTTTATCATTCACTGAGAGATCGCAACCTAAACCAATCCCACCTTCCCTAAACATTACTGAACTCAGTATTTGCAAACTGGTTATATGTTAAGGCTATAGTAATGTTTAGTTTAGCAGAAACCTTTATGGTCAAACAAATGTATGGAAAAGCGCTCGGTGACTATAATAGTTACAAAATAGATTCTGCGAATAAGAGGTTGCCTGGAAATACAAAACTCATTAATTAGGTTATTTATTCCTTCAACTAAAAAAAAAAAAAAGTTTTGGGTTGGGAAAACACGCTAATCGATTTCATGGTTGGCTAACTAAACAGGTCATGGCTAAAGAGTGATTAGTAATATAGGGGTCTAAGCGATGTCAGGCACGGTAGCCGATCGAGGCTACGGCCTACCCCAACGCCAAATCAAAGTCCTTCAAAAGAGGGCATCATGCTTACCCCATATAAAAGAAAAGGGGGCGGGGGAAGCACGTTAAACGAAGAAGAAGAATCATATAACGTAAAATTAATTATGCCAAATTTGCCAGGGTTACATATAAGATTTGAATAAAAAATCATAGATATTTGGGTGACATCGAAGTTACGAGTGTTAAATGGAGTTATGTTGCAATTTTCTTTCTTGAACTGTAAGTGGTCAGTTGTTTCACTAGTTACATATCTAATTGTAATGTATCTGTTTTTCGTTTTCTGTACGATTTCTGGATGCTCCTCTCACTGCGAAGATTTTATTTCGAAGTGAAGAAGTTCTCGACGGGGAACCATTCATTCTTCAACTGGACTCAAGACTCAATAGCGAGTAACATATTCAAAAATTGCGAAGAAATTGAGAGGTTACGGGGCCACTGTGTCTTCTACAAATACCTTCGTAATTGAAAAGATCGTGAACCCATAACCGTTGGAGATGCTAAATAAAATTTACCAACTTTAAACACTTTGCTCGGAATCAGTATGGATAATGAGAGAAATAATTATATGTATGGCGATAATACTGACAAGGGAAAGACGCAGAATCTCTTACAATACATAAGAGGGAAAAGAAAGCAAATGTTCTGAAAGCTTTTACTAATTTGTCTGTAGTG
Source organism: Macrobrachium rosenbergii (assembly GCA_039081455.1). Lineage (NCBI taxonomy): Eukaryota > Metazoa > Arthropoda > Malacostraca > Decapoda > Palaemonidae > Macrobrachium > Macrobrachium rosenbergii. The sequence continues at coordinate 253,945 of JANJGK010000713.1, forward strand.
GATGCATTAAGGTTCTGCGAAAACTTCCACCATAGAACGCATGTTCCGAGTTGTTTTCCAAGTAGAAGTTCGCTTAGTGGACACTAATAATAAACCCATAACAGGAGCAGTGCAATTAGTTGATCGGTTAGCTGGGTACTTCCAAATGAACCATAGTAATATAGACGCTATCTGTTCCCTGTTGAACAAACGTTTCAACTATGAAATTATTAATTCATTTGGATTTGGTGGAGGTCGTCAGCCTGACCGTTAGCAATCTGCCAAATTAACCGTTATGAGTTTCTACTTGAGTTACACAATGCGCAGCAAATTGATTTGCTGTTCTCGTTCGCTTGTTTTTAATGTATCCAAAGATTTTGCCTGAATAGTAGTTATTGGATTATTCATGATTTTCTTTTAATTCGTTTCCATCGGTTTTTTTTTTTTCATATTACCAAAGTTATTGGCTGTTGGTTACTTCAGCATGCGGAAATGGGAAGGTTTTTTCGTTGTTTATTAAGACCGTCGTTCCTTGTAACTAGATAGTGATCTTAAATGCGTCTGTTCTAGCCATTACGTTCTTCAACTTGCTTTCCTTCTACTCTGACCTGACATATAAGTAAAAAATCGTTTCACCTTCATTTCTCTTTCCAAGATACGCATGAAAATATTTTCTTGGAACCTCTTATTTCCAAAATGATCTTATATATATATATATATATATATATATATATATATATATATATATATATATATATATATATATATATATATATATATATATATATATATATATATATATATGTATATATATATATATATATATATATATATATATATATATATATATACATACACATATATGTATGTATGTATAGCCTTTCTAGCAAACTCCATTTGACATTCACTGCAAGGATATACTCTTTTTATATTTAACATGTAAATTAACTTCTCCTGTTCGCTTTGTCAGACGTAATGGAAATTCTTTGGCTTTTGTTCGTTAATTTAATAGCTGAAGTTACAGTCAGGTTTTAACTCTGTCTTATTCTGAGAACAAAGAGTGATGAAGTTTGTTCTTTGATTTTAAAGAAATTTCTTCTCTACCGTCAAAAATATTTATCTGTTATTACTTTCCAGCACTCAGTTTTGTATTTCGTAATTGATATTAGTTAGATCGTTCATTTTTTTGTGTTACTACAAGACACTTTCAGAACTTTTATGGCAGAGAATCGGATATATTGTTTACAGATTATTTTCCCTGTTCCTTAGATGTTGACCCAGTGATGTAGCCCTTTATCCTATATTCCCCTTATAATGTTCATATTGTTTACATTTTAATCGTAAACATTTTTTTTAGTGTCATGAAGACCATTTTTTTTATTATAGCTTTGTATGTTCGTTTCGGTACTTGTGTCACAAAAATGATATCATACGTCGACTAATATAATATCAATTTTAAATTATCGGATGAGATGGAACGCCAAGAACATTAAACATCATTTTTTAGAAAAAAAAAATCTGGCTTTTTGATTGCCATTAATATTTAGAATTTACATTATACTGTCATGTGTAACTATCTATAATGACTTAAATAAAATGATTAAGAATTGGGGATTCCTAAGTTATTTTTCGTTTCAGCTGATTACGTTTCGAAAGAGAAAATTTCTTTCCGAAATTTAAATTTTGTTATATTTCGCTTGCTTTTATATATATATATATATATATATATATATATATATATATATATATATATATATACACACATATATTGTTGTGGTATCAGTTGTGTGAGGTATCTAAATTCGGAAGAAATAAAAAAGATTAATAAAGAGATAAAATTTATTTTTATGAAATATACTCGATATAGGATTCTAAAAAGCTGTAGGATATAATTTTGAAACCAAAATCTTGACATAATTGGACATTACTCCCACAGGCTGGGGTAAATTGATATTTAACTTATTTTTCATCCACACATCGCTATGAACAAACTGGAGTTCTTAAACGTCGTTACAGTAGTTTTATTATAATTAGTGGGAAAATCCAAGAAAAGAAACCATAACAAAGTATTTATGACTGACGGGGTGTGCACGAGGGAGTATTTGAGAGTGTACTTTTATATATGATAAAGCGTAGAAGCTTGAAATTATCCTTTCTATTCCTTTAATGGATGGCAAATATGCAGACGTTTTTTTCGGAATTTTTAAAACCGTAACTATTTCAATGAATTTAGAGAGAGAGAGAGAGAGAGAGAGAGAGAGAGAGAGAGAGAGAGAGAGAGAGAGAGAGAGAGAGAGAGAGAGTTGCGGGGCGGGGGGGAGGTCTTCGACGCCTGATACCATATACTTCATCATCTTTATATAATTTTTTTTTTACATATGTAATAACCTTGCATTATGCACAACACTCATATGTACTTAATATTTCCTCATCTTGCAGCTACGTTATTACATGAAAAAACTAGTGTTCAAATACTAATTTTAAGGACTTACGGTCATGCCTTGTAAAAAGACCGCCTTTCATTAAGAAATCTCGAGACACCATTGATTTATGATTGACATGCTTACGAGATCTTTGGGGTGAAGGTAATATCCCTCTCAGTCAGACACTCGGAGAAACAATGTATTCCCAATTCAGCAAACAAATTTTCACGTATTTGGACACCTTTCATTCGGTAGGGTACAATTTCTTTACATTAAGGTAGGCACAAAAGTATGACTTCCTAGAACACTACAGATTCCGTTCGAACGTTCTGATGAAGTGCACAGCCATGATACTGGAATATTTGTAACTTATTTTACATTTTAATTTTAGTTATGAATTAAGCATTCATTTGTGGCAAGATAAATTTTAAAAGAATACTATGCTTCCTGCTGTTTTAAAAAATATCATGCAAAACATTGGCTCTAAAAAGAAATGAATCAGTTGAGTGATATAAAAAACTCGTTTCATGTAATATGTAAATTCTATTTCTATTATTATTCTCTTATCGTTCACAAATAATGGGTGCTAAGACAATAAGGAGTAACACCACTGAATGGCTGTTATTTTGACAATAGGGGACGAAAGGCAATAAATCATTATTGCTTAGACAGAAGGAAAGCACAAACTTAACGATGAGTTACACTCCTACTATGGCGAATATTGCAGACCTCATTCATGGTTTGTGTGGCGTAACATGATGATGTCACATAGCCCATAAAGATGTTTCTTTATCATTACTATCCATAAAAGGATATCAAATTTTCTTCTTTATACTGGCTAATGCTAAAATTTTTACTCTCAATGCTGACTATTTTCATTAGCAGAAAACAGAAGACACGGATATTGTTTTGGGGATACTTTTGGGCAGTATAGTGATAACATATTCATGGTGACGTCAAATATGCAGAGTTCATAATCAATGCACGAAAACAAGTAGTCTGTCAAAATCCTTAAAGATTTACCCTTTCACGAATAGTGATAGAATAGTATACGCCAATGTGCATTAACATCGCTACCTGTGGGCCAATTTTACAGTTATTCCTCTCAAACTGAAAATCAACATTGCCATATGAAGTAGAAGAATAGAAAAGAAATTTCGCTATAAATAATAAAATGCTATTTAACACAGCTTTCAATCTAGTCATTTAGAAAATCAACTGTTTCTATATTTCTTACAGTTAAGTGACCTTGAAATGATTCGTGGAGTTAAATCGAATGTTTTCTTGTTATCAACAAAACAAGCATAAACAGCCGAAGTACCTTGTCTGTAGTGCGGGATAGTTTCTTTTCATGGCAAACAGGCAGAACAAATGGAATGGCCTACTCAAAATCCAAGCTGTCTGTTACTCAGAGATACTAGCGGCCTTATTTAATCAAAATACAAAACTCGAGCAATTTTAGAAATGCCGATGACGATTTAGAAGTTCAATAATTATATGAACTTGATATGGGAGGAATTACACCGCGTGACAACGAATCAAAAACAAAACTAAGAAATTACATGGCGATAAACCAGTTAATAATATCAATACAGAATTATGAGTTTTTCGAATAAATTCTACAACACTTTTTTTTTTGTTTATCTCTGTGAACACTTCCTTTCTCTTTAAATTTTTAAAGCCATCTGAACACAGATCTAAAAGATTTCATCGCCTCTAAACGTAGAACCACTTCGAAGTTTATCCTTAGTCTTCCAAATAAGAAACTTCTCTTGAGCGATAACATAAACAATTTTGCCTTGTCAGTCCATCTCGGTTTACCTTAGAGAGGCTTCTTACTAAGGCAATAATCTTTTTTTGAACGAATATAAGTGCCCTTAATTTAAAAAAAAAAAAAAAAAACATGGCATACTCGGCTTCTTTATGGCCTTTACTTATACAATTAAAGTTAAAGCAACAAAAGACTTCATGGTGCATCATTAATTTTTATACATATTATTTTCAGGCTGGCTGTATCTGTAATTCCATTCCAGTGAACAGGATTTTCCTCGAAAATACCACCACTAATGACAAAACCTGTCGAAAAATTATCATATCTAGCTGTAATATGGTAAACATTTATATTTGTAAATTACTAAGAAAGTGGTTTGGGCAGAAAATGTGGTCTAGCCAGGTGGTGGAATTCTTAGTTGGGTTAAGATTTGTAAAACAGTCGCAGGGTACTATAGAATCAATGTGACACAGAGAGGGGGACTGGCAAGAAGAAGTGGGGTCAGACAAAGAAATCACCAACAATGGCATCATTACAGATATATTGATCTTTAATAATTACTTTCACCACCGCAACAGCATCCCAGTGCCCCTCATGTATAACCTATAAACCTTTGGCTCAAATAAACATTCAAAATTAGAAATTTTGACTAAAAACATTACATCAATCATCACAGTGGGACCCAAAGTAATGCAGTGTAAAAACGCCCATACAAACAAGGACAAAAGAGGTCACGGCATCCACCCATCCCTTTCATATAAAATTACAATTTCCTAAAAAGAGCAAGGATATGAACCCTCAAATTCTGCTGGAGAAAAAGGGTCAGGGCAGCTACCCAAGATAATCACAGTGGCTGCCACAGGCCCGACGAACACCCGTTCCATCAGATTTTATATTACCGATAAAGCCTCAGGCAGGAAGTGACTGGTGGACATCGGCAGATTCAAATCCATTCTCTCCACATGAACAGTGAACCAACGGATGCCCACAGACACTGATCTACAACTAGTAGCTGGCAACAACAATCCCATGCCACCATATGGCCACCAGACCTTTGCCCATCTCCTGGTGAAAAAAAAAATGCCAGTGGACTTCATCATCAACAACTCCCATTTATCCATGGTCAGCGCTGACTTACTTAAACACTTCACTCTACTAGCAGATGACATCCTTAGCTGCCTCCTGGAACTTGCCTTCTTCTAGACAGTGCTATTCACTCAGAGAAACTGCCCACCACTTAAAAGGTCTTCAGGGAAATGGAATGCTTAGGACTTTGCAGCCATGCATTCAGCCTCCCCACTTCAAACAAAGGACAACCATTACCCACTTGCCAATAAGGAAGACATCCCCACCACCCTACACAGAGCAAGGATTTTTTTAAAAGTCAAAATTGTGAGGGACTAATTTCAGGCCCCAGTACACCACAAGGAGATCCTTAAGACGGAGATCATCACACCTAATGGATCATTAGCCACTCATAAATGACCTAACTAAATATTAAGATTCATTCTCAGCTCATCAAAAGCAATAGCTTTCAACTAACAGTGAATTCACATGTACCTTAAAAAATATAGATGCCAAGAAAAGCCCAATTAGTGAGGTCCAACAATGGATCAATTATGATGAGCTTGACAAAGAACAACTTCGAGACACAGAAACAAATGAATCTTAGGTGGGAAGGCATCCTAAGTGGCAAAACAGGACACCATCTTCTGCAGTACCAACATTGGCTGCCATCTCCCTTTAGTGCCAACGGTTTTCTGAAGAAAGTATTTACTCTCATCCACCCCTCCGGAAGAACTACAACCATGTTTATTCATTGAAAGTCACCTGCTGAGAAGCTAAAATACTGTGGATGTATTATCACTTCCCAAACAGAACCTTAAGTGACAAACAAGCAAAATAATGAGATATATGAAAGTCGCCAATGGAACAATTGCACAATAACCAGAGGTAATGCCTAATATGAAGCGACGAGAGACAACTGCTCTGGGGAACTCCTCAACAGCTGTGTCAGCTGCTTTAGAACTCATGATGACATGACATCCAATAGGGGACCAGAATTTGTCTCTGATGTGTGGTAGTTCTTGGCCAAAATAACTGGATTGAAGATTTTCCAGCTACAACCCACTTACCAACAGCAGGTGCAAAGACCCCACCATCATATGACAGACCCAGCTGGAAGCTGCAATGGCTTTGGGTCCTTCTCAGAATAAACCCTGCACCCAATGCCTTTCCCACAGATTTTGTATTCAGCAAAACCATCCATTCCCGGAAAATTTTCCTCGCCAATACACAAAGCCCCCCCAAAAATGCAGACCTATCACAACTAAGCAAAACCACCAAAAAACACTATCTATGTACACTCGACAAGGAAAGTGAGGATACAGTTTTTTTTAATCTTCGGACATATATTGCTAATTAATGCGACATCTGGCAACTTTAGAAGGGGGAGGAGCTTCAGTCTTAATGTGTTCGCTTTTTGCTTGACCTCCTATAATAACTTTCAATCATATTCTACGGTTCTGAAATCATTGATACTTAAATGCAGTAGTAAGCTTTACAGTATTCGTTCAAGTTGTAATTTGCAGCGACAGTTCTGAGCAAAATAAACATTTTTCGACATGACCTACCAACTAACCTTACACAAATGAATTTATGACACCACAATGAACGGAATGCTTGCGTAATCGGAAACGCGATCTTCCATAATGAAATCAAGAGCCAAATTTGAGTAATGTCCAGCGAAAAACATGGGGAACAATAAAGGAACGAATGCAATGTTATGATGAGAGAGAGAGAGAGAGAGAGAGAGAGAGAGAGAGAGAGAGAGAGAGAGAGAGAGAGAGAGAGAGAGTTGCTGTTGTGTAAGCCTAGGCCTATATGTAGAGCTACTCATTTCATCTTTTTCTTTTTTTTTTTTAGAGATTGAGCGATACTATACTTGTATAGTATGTTTTAGCAATGGAGAGAGAGAGAGAGAGAGAGAGAGAGAGAGAGAGAGAGAGAGAGAGAGAGAGAGTTGCTGTTGTGTAAGCCTAGGCCTATAATTATGTAGAGCTACTCATTTTATTATTTTTTTCTTTTAGAGAGTGAGCGATACCATATTTGTATGGTATGTTTTAGCAATGGAGAGAGAGAGAGAGAGAGAGAGAGAGAGAGAGAGAGAGAGAGAGAGAGAGAGAGAGAGAGAGAGAGAGAAAATATGGCAACGTCAAGAAACATCCAGTTACTTGTGTTTTCCCGCTACTCCGCACATCATAGAGAACGCTCTTGGGAATTTAAATAGATTTGGTCAACCTACCCTAGCTGTCACATCATTTACTGCCATTAATTCCAGCTGACCTTTAACACCGTGAAATTTATATGTGTAAAAATTAAATAAATTATCATTACCTCGTATGATGATGCAATAATAAGCCTGTTCATAACGGAAAATGAGTAAATATTGCCGTTCTGATAAACAGTACTACACCGAGATATCCATACACTATCTTTTAGATCTCTATGAACGAAGTCATTTGAGAAATTCTGATTACTTCGGACATCCATGGTGGTTTTAGGTATCAACGTTTTTGTTTTGCAGATTTAATATATATGATATAATTTGCATTGTATTTTCATATTCTAGAGTAAATTTACCGAGATTATGTGTTTTCTGAAAGAAAAAAATTAAAATTCGATAAACGAAATCTAATGAAAACTGTATCCTCACTTTTCTTGCCGAGTGTAGTACACATACATAGAAGAATACAAAAAAATAGTGATTCTTAAATCATTTATTTATTTGACAATATGTATTTTGCAGATCAAGACCCACAAACTCCCGATCTGACACACCCTTGCAAGAAATTAGACTCCACCCTGGAATGTAAAAAGATAAATTGTTCAAAACGCAACTACATGGCATGAGGGCTGAGTCTTCATTGGCAAGCTAAAACCAGCATACACCGAAGATAAAAATAACCTTACCGCCAATGTATGTTGGACTGGCCTTCAAATCCAACTACTAAGAAAACTTGATTAGTGACAGAACTAAAAGTATGAAAACAGTCTAGTACCTTCTCAGCATCCCAAAATGCCAATCATTGTGTGGAATGGTTGTCTGTATATAGAACATTAATGTAAAGTTTGTACAATATTACTTATAATTGCAACTTACAGACTTATATCCTACTTTATGGTCAAGTGGTTGATGTTAACCTCACTCTGACGTACAAGGTGTGGGATGAAATCGTACATGGCCGTCAAAGACCTTCATTTGGATCTTATACTTTGAACTGACAAGAATATCCAAAGTACACTGAAATCCAGAAGTTCAAGGGTCATAGTGGCTATATCTGGTAAAATCTGATCAGTTCACTCTACACACACACACACACACATACATACATACATATATATATATATATATATATATATATATATATATATATATATATATATATATATATATATAAAATCATTAATCATTAAAAACAATGAATGTGTAAGCACTATATTACGATGGTAAGGATGGGGCTGTTCCAAATCTAGCAAAAGCAACTGAATTCAACAGATCCGGATAGGCGTTTGCTCGCCCTCTTGGTTACGGTGTTAACATTAACCTTGATATTTTATAACTGCTCAGTGTTTGAATCCTACTACAGTCCTCAGAGTTTCCTTATTGTTCCCTCGTTGGAACTCTTACACTTTGTAGTGCAAGTATATCCAACACATGTGAAGGAATCGAGAAGTTGATATATATGTACATATGCTGTACATATATGTGTGTGTGTGTGTGTGTGTGGGTGTGTGGGTGTGTGTATAAGGTAAAATGATAGGGGCTTGTAGAGAGATGAGAAATTAAGCCGGAATATACAGAAGAATTATTATGACTAGGCAGATAAATTCTTGAATAGGAAACTTATATTCTTACTTGGACGGTGTCATTTAAATGAAAGAAGAAACTTAAGGGCAATAAAACCTTTCTAAAGTTTAAATCCTTTAAAATGAATTAAAACGAATCTGGAACATTAATACCATTTTTAATATTTTGTTAGAAAAGAAAAATCTTTGAGATTTAAAGGAACATGAAAGTATGTCTTGAAAACATTCCCATTTTATCTAATTGCCATTCCTTTTAGTGATATGGAGAGGCAATTAGGCTTGGTAATTACATACCTTTGACAAAGGTATGTATATATTCTATTTAAGTTATCATTTGTAATACTTTTTGTTATAACTTCCCACCAACTTTCTTTTGTATGAAGTGAGACCACCAGTTATTACAAGTATTTTTTTTTTTTTTAGGTATTTTTTGTATGTTTATTCTGAAAAAAAATAGTCATATTCAAAATCCTTCCATCTTTTTATAAGGCGACATTCTCAACCATTCTGAGAAATCTGCAATTCTAGGTTTAATATATACTTACTTTTTTTACATCTATACTAGTAGTTTTTACCTGCCTAATTCTTTTTCCTTTATTTTCTACGTAGGATTTTGCTCGCGAAATGTTCTCAAGTCTTATGTAGAGCTCTACGTTTTAAACGAAATTCCTAATGAAGTATTGGAAACTAGGCTTAATGGCATTTTGGTTTTAATTGTAGTAAATTTTCTTCTTAGGTCATGTCTTAAGTTTTCCAACAAATTGCTCATAAGTACCCAAGCAGCGTATTTATTCTGCTCATCTTACAAATTGCTAGCGCTCCACCTGACACCTCCTTTACGTGGAAACAACATTTGAGTATTCTCGTAAAATCTTTTGTCACCACTAATATCTCTGAGACAGATGATGACTTTTGCCTCTCTAACTACATGATGTTAATAGTAGTGCAACTTCAGGTAACTTCCCAATTTTTGTGTGCCTCAGTTATTTTTAGTTTCAACAGATTTTTCCCCTCATCTTTCAGTATTTTTAGTCCACCTTTTTTCATAAGAGTGCACTGTACTTGCTAATAATTTCACAGTCCATATCTAAAATACCTTAACCGCTGAACCACTTTTCCTGTTTGTTCTTATTCACCAGGTGCTCTTTTCTCATTTGATAAATCTGAAAATACCAGAAACAGGATATATCTTGACAGTAATTTAGGATATTAATTCACTTCCAGTATTTTTGAAACTGTATATCGTAGAGCAAATCTTAAAATGAAATAATTCTCAACTTGACGACTTTTTGGATCAGTTGCAGTCCCCTTCTCGGTTTTGGCTAACCTCTTGTAAATACGAGTATACATATTCAGTTATGCACTCTTGTTTTAATCCATTTGCGACGGCATTGAATTCTTAAATCTCTATTCTCCTTTGAATGTTGCTTCTCGTTACAAAAATTTCGATTTACTTCTGTTGAAGGTATTACATCGGCAACTATCATATAAAGCTAAAGAGGAATTTCTCTTTTCATCTCGAACAACTAGGTAACCATCCAGAGATGCCATTTGGCCCTTATCTGATATGTAGCTATTATTAATCCCTCGACTAAATCCATCGACGTTTTCACTGCCCTCTTCCACCAGACGATTGAATTCACAACTGCATTGTTCCTCATCGTATTCCCTTCAATCTAGTTTCATTCAAAAATAAACCCTCTCCCTTTTCCTGCCCCTTCGATGTTCTCCACTTCAGATGCATTGTTTGATAAATGCAAGGTACTCTTAATTCAATATTGACGGATTTGGATATATGGAATGAAGAAATAAATGTTTACAGCTGTATAAACTATTGTCAGATTAAACTGAACAGGAGCAAAGTATGTTATAAAGTTAAGTTATTCTCTGTAAAAAAAAGTTTTTGGGATACACGAAAAGAAAAGGAATGTCATTACTTTAAAACCAAATAAAGGCGACCCATAGAACAGTTTACAAAGAGGTTAACTTTAACATTAGGTTATGGTAGACGAAATGTAGATAAAATTCAGGATCACAGCGAAGCTTGAGAAAATGCATTATGATGAAATGTTATTGCTCTGGTAGAGAGAGAGGTGCAATTAATAAGAATGTATTATGTCACCGTAACTGGGATACATCTTTTATTGAAAATGACAGGAAGTCAGAAAATAAGAAACTATGTATTCTTATCAATGTTTAAAAAAAATTTTTGCTGAATGTTTAACATTGAGGATGGTTTAGTGAGAGAAGAAATTCACAGACTTTTACAATTAACTACCAGATCTTATAACAAGTTAATAGTCACCCTTTTTTGATAACCCGAATAGCTATTTACCAAAAACTTTAATATTCTGAAAAGTCTTATGTGTTTGTATACGTCTTATATACAAGTGAAAATTTTAGTGGCGTAGGCCAATGAACAGATCCTAGTAAATTTAGCATGTTTGATATGGTGATTTTCTCTCAGAAAATAATGGATGAATCTAACAAGAAATGTCAACGGGATTATGCTAAACATACAAAATCACGACTCGAAGAACGAAAACAACGTCCTTAAGTAACTGAGAAAAACTGAGAGGGAATCCTCAATGGTTTTAAAATGAAAGGGGATCGTATAAAAACTACTAGAGAAATCGGACTAACTCATCAATTAAATTTCTTTAGGAACTTCAGACGTGACTGAACATCACTTGCTTTCCTACTGATAAAAGTATATAATAAACTGAATATATGGGTTAGGGAAAAATAGTATACTCAAACAATATTTAGCTGACATCGGTTAAAAACCTGAAAAAGCATAGCCTACGTAGCTAAAAGGCTAATTAAGTGGTGTCGTATCCGCAAGTTACGAAATGTTATGAAGAAAAAAAAAAAAAAAAAAAGGAAATTATCAAAACACCAAAAAGAAAAAAAAATCATAGCTACACGATCTTTAGGAAAGTAGCTTCTTTACGTTAACTGGTTTCAGTTGATGCAAAAAGATAAAAAAAAGCTCTTTCTTCTTTATAATTTGGCAATTTTCTCGAACATTGTAAAAGACCGTAAATCATTTTGCGTCAGCAGCCCCTACCCATCTTCCCCTCAACATCGTCATCAATTACCTTTGCACCGACAGCTAATGCCCAACAAGAGAGAGAGAGAGAGAGAGAGAGAGAGAGAGACAGACAGAGAGAGAGAGAGAATTCTAAATCCAGGTTTTTTATTAAGCAACATAGCATTCAATATTTTTATTTTCAAAAGATTAACAGTTACGAATAAGAGCACCTTTAAATTCCCATGCAAATACGGTTAACATTGCTTCCAGTTTCAAAATGTAATTAATTCACTGATTAAGCATAGTAACTAAACGTGATAATGTTTCTTTAACACGATTGGCATTCTAGAATATTGTGAAAACTGCAAAAGCATGGCAGCTATGCAGTTTGGAATCTGTCTGAAGGAAAGGGACATTATGACTCAAAATTTCTGCAAAACTGTCCAGTTTCTCTTTAACCCTTTCAAAATTGTAAACGTTCCTCAGTCCATTGTAATAAAAAACCCTTGCCTATTATCCCCGTTTCTAGTACAATTTAAGTGCACCAGGTGCGTTACTTTTTTATGCAGACAAAGACACACAAAAGTAATCACAGCTGAACGGCCCAACTTTCACATGAGTGATTTTACATAGTGCATTGATTGGTAGAGTCATGAAATAGATCCAAGCGAACGCTGTAAGCACAAGGTATAAAAAATGGCCCATAATTACACCTGAAGTGCCCTAGTAATACCATTTGTATGAGATTCTCAAATTCTGCTTATAGTTTCACTAAGTAGTAGAGTATAAACATCCCTAGACGGGAGGTTAATTGTAATCATTGTTTAAATTATGTCTACTATCAAACATCAAATCTCTCTCTCTCTCTCTCTCTCTCTCTCTCTCTCTCTCTCTCTCTCTCTCTCTCTCTCTCTCTATTTAATAGTAAAGTGAGACAGTTCGCACATTGCTGATAATATGCTAATGGTAAATTATTTTCTTATCCTAGAAATGACGAAGAATGGTAAAATGCTAGCAACGTTTGAGAGAGAGAGAGAGAGAGAGAGAGAGAGAGAGAGAGAGAGAGAGAGAGAGAGAGAGAGAGAGAGAATTTCCCAAAAACTTCCCTCGTTACCGGGTGAAAAGATAAATGAAATACGTATATAACAACTCTTTTGGGGATACTTTTTCTGTCTTTTTATCTCGTAAGATTTATTCAGGATCTGTTCATAAAGCCGATATCAGCCGATCTCAGCCGTGATAGCTGATTAAGAAATTTTCTCAGTCTCACATAAAACCCTTTTTATAGACGTAAAACTTAATTCATAAATGTCGCTTAGTACTGAATGCGCTATACCCTGCTAACAACTTGATAAGTGCATCTGGCCAAGCCAAAATCAAATGCCTGGACCTCTTGGATACAGTGATAGACAGACGACTTGAACAATCAGCTAAGATGAGAGAGACAAGTTCTTATTGACATTGCTGTACATATTCCTGCCGAAACCAGGTACTGTAATTACAGTCTAAAATTCTAAATCAACCGATCTCAACCTACATGGCTATGTGATGATGAAGTTACGTCACTTATACACTGGTGACTTTTTTTCTGTAGCCAAACATACTAAGCCACAAATATTACAAAATATCCAATTAACTATACCTGTTTTCAACCAAGGGAATTGATAAATAAGTGCATCTGCCCTAGGCAGGATTCGAACTTGGGCCTTCTGTTATGTTGAAGTTTTCTACTAAAAATCGATAATAACCCATTTCCACCACGATAGCTAATTAGTATTTTTCAGCACATATACACATAAACATACACACACACACCACACACATGCATAATACATATACGAGTATATATATATATATATATATATATATATATATATATATATATATATATATATATTGACGATCTATCGCTAGAACTTGCGATATTTTGTGTTGTCGTAGAACTGGAGGAAGGAATGAAAGAAGGAGTTGACCGGGCGCTATCGTGTATTCCCCACACCTCCTCAGGGTCAAGTGACCCTGAGGAGGTGTAGGGAATACACGAAAGCGCTCGGTCAACTCCTTTCACTCCTTCCTCTAGCTCTATGACTACCTATATATATATATATATATATATATATATATATATATATATATATATATATATATATATATATATATATATATATATATATATATATATATATATATATAGAGAGAGAGAGAGAGAGAGAGAGAGAGAGAGAGAGAGAGAGAGAGAGAGAGAGAGAGAGAGAGAACCAGAATTAGGTGGACAGTAAATGATAACATTAACTTTGAGATTACATATACAGTTATATTAACTAATGGAAGTAAATTTTATTGTACACAATAATGCAATACAATGGCTCTGAAGATTTTATTAATGCAGGTGCTCAAACTGCTGCCCATCACAGTTTACACAGCTTTGAAGTCAACCTTTGACGCTTCGACAAACATCTTTGCACAAGTTTCTTTGTGTATTAATTTCTTGAAATGGGTTTCTGATGTAATTTTTCAAATCACCAACACTTTGTGGTTCTCGACTATAAACTTTGTCCTTGAGTACTTCCCAAAAGAAAAAATCCATTGGGATTGGGGTAAAGTGAGGCGTACGTGCTGGCCAATCAATTGGTCCTTTTCGGCCAATCCATTTCTCCGGAAATGTTTCATCGAGATACTCACGGACTGCTCTTGAATAATGTGGAGGGACCCCATCTTAATGGAAATGAAGGTCGTGTGAATTACCCTGTTGTTGTAACTGTGGAATAACTTGATTCATCAGAATTTCGAGATACTTATCTCCTGTGACTGTTCCATGAAAAAGAAAATAAAAAATTGGTACTAAAACACCAGAACTCGAAATACCACCCCAAACAGTGACACCAGGCTGGTTTAAATGTTGCTCTAATCCTAATGTTAAATGCATGTTTTCACTACACCAGTAAGCACAATTATGTCTGTTAACATGACCGGATAATTCGAAAGAAGATTCATCGGACCACACAATGTTATCTAAAATGATTGGATTTTCTATAATTTCATCAGCATGATTTCAATAAATTGTAGCCGCGTCTCTGAGTCAATCTCCAATAAGCCATGAATTAGCCGTGGACAATAAGGTTTCAACCCGATAGATTTCAGAATTCCTAAATAGAGGTTTGTGAAATGCTCAGTTCTACTGAGGCTCTTCTGGTGGACTTTTTGGGACTGTGACATAATGCTTCGGCAACGAGTTGCTTGTGGTCATCTGTGCAAACTGTTTTGGGTCGCGCAGTTTTTTGGGGGCATT
Source organism: Macrobrachium rosenbergii (assembly GCA_039081455.1). Taxonomy (NCBI): domain Eukaryota; kingdom Metazoa; phylum Arthropoda; class Malacostraca; order Decapoda; family Palaemonidae; genus Macrobrachium; species Macrobrachium rosenbergii. The sequence goes on from JANJGK010000713.1 coordinate 269,310, forward strand.
AAGAATTGAGCCAGTGGTATCAAATTTGTTACGAATGTGGTAAATGGTTTGTTTCTTTGGGGCTTAAGGACCAAAACTTCCATATTATAGGATACGCACAAAATGAAAACGAACTTCATGTGTTGGAGTCCATATGATAAATAAGCTAGTTCCGTCGTTAAACTCGCAGAATTTCTCCATCCAATCGTACATTACGTAACGGCCTTTGCACTTCGTCTTTCGTTTCTCGGTCTCTGAAGGTTCTTATGTTTTTAGTTTCTCTTTGAAGCAGCCCGCTGGGTGGGTGTTTGACGCCGTAGTGTTTTTGAGTTTTTATGTTTCTTCTTTTTGCTGTATTGATTTTATTTCAGTCTTTACTGTTTTTATTGTTGTTGGTTTTTACTACTTTTACTTTGTCTAACTTTAAATATATTGATGTAACCAGTGATGTCAAGATTATTTTACGTCTTTTTTTACATATTTTTATGTTTTTTATGTTCTTCAGGTTTTTTCTTATATCTTTTTGTAATCTGTTGTGGTTTTTTGCAATTTCACTATTCTGTTATATTTTACTTTTACTAGGGACGTCAATGTAATAAATCTGTATATTTCTCGAAATATTCTAAGAGCTATAACGAGTAATAAGGTGTTCACATTTTTACAGCTTTGAAAATGCAGCCGAGATGTGTTGTGAAACGTCGGCATAATAAATCATGAAAATGCACTGTGCTTTCCCTCGTTACCAAAATTTAAGAAAAAAAAGAGTGAAAAATCTAATCAAATAACAGGAAATGATTTCATGCAGCACTTACGGAATATAACCAAATTAAGCCTAAACAAAAAGTTCCCCCATGAAAAACATTATAATACAAGTAATAACAATATATCATAATGCTAAAATCTACTACTAGTACTTAATGTTATCAATCCTCTAAAAAAAAAAAAAAAAAAAAAAATGTGACTAACTGTAGCCCTTTATTAACGCAATTTTATTGTCCTCCTTCTATCTGTCGATATAACTTAAAGGGTCCAGAGAATATCGCAAAGCAAATATACAGAAACTCTTTAGAGTTAAACTTTGTTGCTCCGTAGGAAATGTCCGCACAATATATACAAAACACTAGGAGCTTTTAGTTCGGTGTTTACGACGTGATTACCCATTCTCTCTCATGTCCTGGGAGCATTTACACAGCCAACAGCCTCACATATCGCAAGGAGAAGTGTAGGATCCAACACTAAACAAACACGAGTGCCCTCTGAGGCTGGTTTACTTTTTAATTTTTTTTCTGCGAACTCTCCCAGCCTGTAAATGTGCTCATCGCCACTGCACTGTTCCTGTTGCTCTGAATTATCCAGGTCCTTTGCTTCCGCAAGTTAGAGCAGCGCTTTGAAAGAGCAGAATATAGCACTTGAGCCTCTGCATTGAGGTCAGCAAGGTGCATGGAAAACAAAAAGTGCCGGGAACAATCATGACAGCCTACATTTTCCCACCTTTGATGATGTTTTCTCTTCCTTTCATATGATCATTTCTAAAGCTTTATTCTTGCAGCAACTGTTATCAATGTATTTTCGTCTTAGTTTGTTTACAGTTGCTAAAAAAGTTTATAGATAATTATCACTGCAATTGATTTCTACCTCGTAATGTTTAGAGAATAATGTCATCTCTCAATACTACCTAATTTCTTTACTGGGCTCATTCTAAATAGATTTTAAAGTAAACTCGCCCATTCTGTATAAAAAGCCCCAAAAAACCATTAATATTTCCAGTAATATACACAGCCTTCTCACTAATATTTATCTAATAATAACGCTTCTTCACCAACAGCCCTTCCACCCTTTTTAATAACATATTAAGTTGAAAGTTAAGGCGACTGTCACAGGGAAGGTGTTTTTGTGAACACCACGTTAGGTATTTTGCTTTAGAAAAGGCCAGTTTCATCATCATTTGAATTTTCAAATGATGATGAAACTGCCTTTTCTAAATTTAAGATAAACCTGTTTGTTATTTTACGTTTTGACATGCTTTTATTTAACTTGACTTCTGCATCTGTCTGTCTGTCGTCAAACCTTGTAACTCAATTTTCGACCAGTTATATACCTTCGTCCGGTGGACTTGAAGTACATTGTCAGTAGGTCAGCACCCTACAATGACCTCTCCCAGTATCTCCGATTTGTATGAAACTCATCGTATTTTTCACAACTTCTTTGACTTGGTAAATAACTCTTCGGATTTTTCAAACCTTCTTTGGCTCGACAGGATATACATTTTGGCAGCTACAATTATAAATCGGTTACAATTTCTGTCAAAACTAAAAAGTATAAAAAAAAAAAAAAAAAATATTAAATTTTTCTCAAACCAAGTTGTTATTAAAATGCACTAAAAAGTGAAAAATAAATCTTTTGAGACACACCAGGATTATCTTATAATTAATCATTTCTGCAAAAATAAAAGTATGGGCGCCAAACATGGAAGGAAATGCTATAGGAAATGGAAAAAAAATATATTTCTTTTCTTGTGACGCTTTTTTTTCATGTTTGGCGTCCACGCTTTTATTTTTGCTGACATGAATAATTGTAAGGAAATCCTGGTGCGTCTCAAAAGATTAATTTTTCACTTTTTAGTGCATTTTAATAAAAGCATGTTTTCATTTTTTTTATTTATTGTTTACCATTTTAATCAAACATTCGATTACAAATAGATAAAAGTTGGAACTATGTTCAGACACAAATGTCTTAATATAAGTCATTGAAAATATAAAAAACAGGATTGTGACTATTATCTGCTTCAACTTCAGAGTCATAGCACGATAAGTAATTAAATCAGCAAGGTACACACTCATGACCCAATGCTATACTCGAAACATCTTCACAAACAATTGTCTTAAAATTCATAGTCAAACACTTAATAACCACAGACTGTAATCTTAAAATTTTAATACCTGATACTCAATCTTATCGTTGTTTACCAACACGATAATGCACATGTGGCCATCTAGGCTCTAAGTTAACAGAGCCGTAGTGAATGACATTTACAGCTAACTTAACCTCTAAATAACAAGAGCATAGTGGCCAACTTCATTCCTTCGATATACCTTAAGTTATTCACGAGTAAACAGCCCTCAGATTTAAAGGAATTACTTTTCTTATTACGTAGAAATCACTATATACATATATACATACATGCATATATATATATATATATATATATATATATATATATATATATATATATATATATATATATATATATATATATAAACAGTTGCATATTTATTGAAAGAAACGTTTCGTGTTACTTAAACACATCATCAGTCTGTAAAATTGAAAAAATACACATTAACTCTCTAATTCAAAATAAAAGCTAAATTAAAAACGGCAGTTACATTCTTTAAAATTACAAAATATATAAAAAAATAAAAAGAAAGCAGTTTTTTTTTCTCTCTCTCTCTCTAAGTCTACTTGATCAAAAGGGGAAAGACGATGTGAGACCACAAGCTCACGCATGCCCAGAGTACACTTAGGCCAAGTGCAGAGGAGAAGAAGACACGTTGGAGTTTAGAAGAGGTGCATGACGTTTAATAAACAAAGACTCAAGGGTCGTTAAGTAAGCCGATTGTTTGGTAGTTCCAAGGATGGAAAAATGTTTTTTATCGATATTAACTTTGCATTTACCGGCATGATTTCTAATACTAGAAAATTCGGGATTAGTTATTCGTGAGCCAGTTCTGTAGCTCAAACTTAGGTGGCTGTAATAACGGACCTGCAACATTCTCTTTGATGAGCTAACATAACTACCAAGACATCTTGGGCATTCAAATTTGTAAATAATATTGGACTTCATAAAGGTCTGTAGCTTGTCCTTATAATTAAAAAAGCCGCCAATCTTTAGTGGATTCATAGGTATTAAGTTTAGTTTTAGAAATCCAAACTCTTTTCCAATGATTTGTTTGACTTTGGATCTAAGAAAGTCAGAGTGCGTATACGGTATCGTGGCGTACATAGTCAGTTTCGGAACATTACATTTCACAATAGAATCTGAAAAGTTACGTGCTAAAATCTTGTTAACTATGTTATAAAAAAGTCTTTTCGGATAGGAATTTTTGGTGAAATATTCCAGTAAAAATTCAATTTCGCAGTGGAAATTTGCCCAGCTAGATGTATAACGGAGGGCTCTAAAAACTAGAGTTGTTATGGCATTAATTTTAAAAGAAAAGAAACACGAACTAAAAAAGTTACCTCCAAGGCCTGTATAAGTACTTTTTCTAAAAACTGATGTACTAAAATTATGGTCAAAGCGGGTGATTTTTACATCTAAAAAAGCCAGTGTATTCTCAGTCTCCGGCTCAATAGTAAATCTAATGTTGGGATGTCTAGAGTTAACGTAATCTAGAAAAGACTGACATTGCCACGAATGTTTAAATAGGGCAAAAGTATCATCCACATATCTCCTATAGTAAAGGGGTTTAAAGGATTCGGGACAGTTGTATAAAAACTCTTCTTCTAAATGTGCCATAAAAAAATTTGCGAAGAGAGGGCCCAATGGGGATCCCATAGCAATTCCCTCGACCTGCAAGTAAAGTTGTTTGTTAAAAATAAAAGCAGAATCTTGCACTGCAAGTTCCAAGAGAGACTTAAAAAGTTGTCTATTAAAACCGTGAAAGATAACACCACTCTCATAAAAAACTTTGTCCAGAATAATCTCAATAGTTTCGGAGACTGGCACATTTGTGAATAACTACTCAACATCTAAACTGGCCTTATATAAATCACCATCCTGATGTACTATTTGTTGTTGGAAGTCAAAGCCATTTTTTAGCGCATACTGAGATATTGAGAAATCATTTAATAAGTGAACTAAATACTTAGAGATATTATAGGAAGGGCTATTATACGAAGACATAATTGGTCTGATAGGTATGCCATCCTTATGGATCTTAGGTAGCCCATACAAAATGCCAAACGATGACCCTGTAACAAACAATTTTTGGAAAGTTTCTTCATTTAAGATGTTATCTTTCTTTAATTTTCTAAGGAATCTATTAATCTTATCTTCCTTTCTGTAGATTTCTAAGAAGCTAGGTTCTCCAATCAGTAAAAATTTTGTATTATCAGAAAGTATTGAATTAACTTTATGTAGATAGTCTTGTTTATTCATTAACACTACTCCCTTGCCCTTGTCGGGTTTGCAAATAACTATATTTTCCACTTTACTCAAATTTCTTAAAATTTCCAAATCTTCCTTTCTAAAGAAGGGAGCCCATTTATTTTTTAAGTTCTTATAGGTGTCATGCAGGAGAAGTGAAAGTTTCTGTTGCAAGCTACTAAGATTAGCACAATTCGAACCCTTGAGTCTTTGGAACAACACCTCAAAAGGAAAGTAAAAATACGAGAAATTAGGTCTATATGACGGAATACAGAAGTCCAGGCCAATAGATAAAATTAACTCTTCCCTCTTCGAAAGAACACGGTCAGAATAGTTAAAAATACAAGTGCTTCGCTCATCAAAATTGGGAATACAAACGCCTAGAGATTACAGTTTCCTCTGTTGGCGCAAGTGAACATCAGAGATAAAATTATTAACATATTTAAAAAACAACTTCTTAAAAATAATCACATCAATAAAAGATAATAACCGAAAAAGTCTTTCTTGAAGTGCCAAACAATCCTTACGTAAACCATCAGAGATGCGTTGTTTGTAGGCAATTTCTTTAGAGAGTAGTTCATCAAGGGCGTTCCGGTAGAAATCTGTGCGATATAAAGAAGTCTTGTATAACTTGAATCTAACAAATTTCGGGTAGATGCCGCTGTGTTGACAGTATAATAAAAAATCAAGGTCACATTTTGCTTTCTCTTGCTTAAGGGTCAACTTTTCGAGCTGTCTGGCGAGTTTCAGGGTTGAAGGAGGATATCGAGGTCTAAGGATCTGGGCAAAATGGTGAGCCAAGCGCAGTCGCGTAGTATGTGAACACGTGTGTGTGTCCACCAGGGCTTGTTTCATTTCAGTTGTCATCAGTTGAGATAAGAGGGAACGCTTTGTTTTGGGTTAGCGACGACAGGTTTGCAAAACAAACGCCGATTCTCCCATACGGGCTCGAAACGAGTGATTTCACGTTGTTGCATGTTCAAGTCACGTATGCCACTTGTAGAGAAAGAATACATGTCCTGATCAATTACGTCATGTTTTGTAAGACTGCATTCAAAACGTTTTGCTGGGATGACATAACTTTCTTCTAGAAGCTTCTCCATTGTATCTCGCACCCAAAACGCTTTAATGACGTCACTTCCCTGCTTCTAGAACTTTTGTATCTCGCACCCAAAATGCTTTAATGACATCATGTAATTGTTTCACGTATTACTGGAATCCTAAAATCTTTTTCCTTCTGATTTCTGAGACCAGTGAAGTTGGTTCTCTCTCTCTCTCTCTCTCTCATTCCTAATTAGGAAGAGATTACTTCTAACGTAATTTTTTGTGGTCACTTTTAACATTAACTTTTGAGATCTGAATTTAGCAAAGTTATTTAGTTCGTAACGGCGCCTGGTGAAAAAGTGTGTATTGTGTAACGCAGCTGCAGCAAGTGATTTACAGAGGTTTTCACAAGTTGTGTAAGGTAACGTGAAATTTTACTTATTGATACCATGGTATGATAAGTTAGGAAATTTTGAACAAGTGAACTCATTATTGATAAATCTTGTGTGTTTTTGTGTGTTTTTCTATTTACAATTTCTTTATATTTTCACATTTTTGTTTGTTTGTGATGTAACATTTATTTACATAGCATTGTAAATATTTCTTGGTAATTTAACATTGCATACTTATTTTAACATTGCATACTTAATTTAAAATTGCATACTTGATTTCATTTATTGAGATTTTCTTATTTAAATCTTGAGTGATTCTTGATAGTTTAAATTTTGCTTGATTAATTTAAATTCTTGATAAAATTTTTGTGAATTAGATTTGTTTCATAATTTAATTCAAGAATTCATTGAGTTTTGTGTTATTTTCAACTAATAGTAAATTTTTCAGATTGTGAATTCTAAATAATTTTGAATTTTAATTATAAACTTCGAATCTGAAAATGAATTTTTGTATTTAACATTGTTAGAAAAACAGTGTTTCATTTATTGACCATCAGTGAATAGGATTGATTGTGTGTGCATAAGACAAAGTGATAAACATGTTTTGTTCTTTTAGTTTTGCTAACGTGAATTAAGACCAGGGAAACAGTTAGAGTTTTTTGATGGAGTGAAGCCCTTTTACTCTAGAAGATTTCTATTTTAATTTTTGATACCTCACACATATTCTGATAGACTTAGTTTGATTTTTCAAGTGATTGATAAATAAGTTTTTTCTTAAGGGATCACTGTTACCTTTAGAGTACTCAGTCGTAATAATTAATGTTATGAGAGTTCAGGTATCTGGCTGAAGTGAGGTATATTATGGAATCTTGAGATTAGTTGTGTAGTAACCAGGTACTTGATACGCATCGTGACATTATATTGTTTGGTGCCCAGAGACCCGTGGAACAAAACAAAATATCACTCTGGTTTATGGTTTATACTGGTGGTGTTAGGGATATATTTTGATAGGAAAGTGACCACATAGTTATTTTTTGCTTTGTATTGTGAATTATTTAGTTGAGTAACTTAGAGAAAATGGCTCTGTTCAATGTTCAGAGGTTTTTAGCAACTCCTTCCATCCAAGAGTTATCTGAATCCAACCTGACTAAGGCACAGTGGATTGCTTTAGCAGTAGCATGTGGGGGTAATGTGTCTAGTGGTATGATTAAGGCACAAATCAAATATATTGCAATCCAAGCATTGATGGACTCTGGTAAAGTAGATGAAGAGTTGGGAGAGGCGCAAGAATTGTTGAATGCAGCTGAGGCAGAATTTACAGATAAACATGAGCAAAAGAAAGAGAAAAGTGATGCAGAAGTAGAGCTTAGACGTATAGAAGCAGAAGAAAATTTGATTAAGCTGAGGATACAGGCTGAAAGAGAGAAAATGCAAGCAGAAAGAGAAATAGAAGATAGAGAGAAAAGAGAAAGAAAGGAAAGAGAAGAAGAAAAAGCAGCAGAAGAAGAAAGAGAAAGAGCAAGACATGAAAGGGAGATGGAGTTAATAAAAGCTCGATCCACATTACCTGTAACACCATCTAACCCTACTCAAGGTAATTCAGACCCTGTATTTGATGTAGTAAGAGTGCAGAAGTTAATTCCGAAATTTACAGAAGAAGCTCCAGATGAGTTTTTTGATCACTTTGAAAAAGTGGCTTCAGGTATGGGATGGCCAGAGGATAAATGGTTGGTCTTGTTACAGAGTGTTCTCATTGGTAAAGGAAGAAGTGCCTATTTAGCCATATCAGCTGATCAGTGTAAAGAGTACAAGGTACTCAAACATAATGTGCTACAAATTTACCAGATGACCCCTGAATATTATAATGAAAGATTCAGATCTTTGAGAAAGGATGACAAGATAACTTTCTTAGATTATGCCTACAAAGTAAGAAGATGTTTTAGACGATGGTTGGAGGCTGCTAAAGTTAAATCTATGGACGAACTTGAGGAGTTAGTAGTCCTAGAACAATATCTTAGAGGAATTCCTGAACACATAAGAGCCTATTTAAGAGAGAGAGAGGTTAAAAACTTGACAAAGCTGCTACATTGAGCGAAGATTTTAATATAATTTCTAGCAAAAGAAATTATAATGTCAAATACCAGAACCAACAACGCACAGGTTTCAGATCTCATCCAAATTTCAGGAACATTACAACTGGAAATCCTTCTAGTGGCTATGCCAATACAAAGTCAGGTAACATCCCTCAGCAATTGAATGTTAAATCCTCATCATCCAGTCTGTTCTCAAGACAGATACAGAAGACTAATGTTGTCTGCTACAAGTGTGGAAGAGTAGGATACTACAGTCGAGATTGTTATCATACACAACAGCAGACCAAACCAGTTGGTCAAGTGGTTAAAGGTAACCAGGTGAAGCAAACTATGAAGAGCAGTGTGGGGATGACTAAGACTAAACAAGCAGAGTGTTTAGCAACCAGTGGAAATGTAACTTCAAGCAGTGAGTGGCTGAGCAGCTTGGAGGCTTTTAAGCCATATATCTATGAAGGTACGCTGACAACTCAAGGAGGAAGTGTGCAGGTACCAGTCAAGGTATTACGTGATACGGGGAGTAACCATAGTGTGGTAGTTCGTGGTGCTCACCCACAGTTGGAGAAGAATCTCACCGGAGATTCAGTTATTTTGAAGGGTATAGGAGGAGAAAAGGTAACTCCTATATGCCGCTTGCATTTGTCCTGTGAATTGGTGACAGAAAATGTTGATTTTGCTGTAAAGGACTCACTAGCTGTTGAAGGTGTACATGTTTTACTGGGTAATGAAGTTGGTAGTGTACCATTTGTTCTTTGTCCTATAGTGACAGACAAACCGTTAAGGGTTAGTCCTACTGTAGATTTAGAGAAGAAAAACCCCCACCTGTTTCCAAGTTGTGTTACTACCAGGAGTATGAAGAGAACTATGTCTGCAAGTGAAAATACTGAGGATTTACCTGCACCAGAAAGATCAAGTGAAGGATCTTTAAGATTAGAAGAGCTGTTCCAGGAAAGTGAAGTTTCCCCTAGTGGTAGTAATGAAGAGATTTCCCAAGAAGAGGATCCTGTTGTTATTGAAGAGACTCCGAGTAGTCAAAGTGTTCCTGAAGATAGTAGTGAAACTACAGAGGCAGGGTTAGCAGATATGGAGAATTCAGCCCTTGAAGTTGGTCAAGTGACAAGAGAGAAGCTAATGAAACTGCAGAAGATGGATACAACGTTGGCTGATTTGTTCTTCAGAGTTGTTGATCAAGAATAGATGCAACAAACCTCCACCTGTTATTATCTAAAGGAAGGTTTGCTAATGAGGAAGCATCGACCTGCAGATATACCAGGAAATGCTGAATGGGGTGAATATCATCAAATTTTGATTCCATATCCATTGAGGAAACGAATTGTAGCAGTAGCGCATGAGTCTGGACATATGGGAATCAGGAAGACTGTTGAGAAGATTATGAAGTATTTTTTCTGGCCTGGACTTCACAAGGATGTTAGCAAATTTTGCAGTGTGTGTCACACGTGCCAGATAGCTGGAAAACCGAATGAAACCATTCAGAAAGCACCCCTACATCCCATAAAAGTTAGAGGAGAACCCTTTAGCAAGGTAGTTATAGATGTGGTTGGGCCACTTCCGAAAACAAAGAAAGGAAATGAATATCTATTAACATTAATGTGTCCAGTGACTAGGTATCCTGAGGTGATTCCTGTAAGAAGTATAAGTGCAAAGGTAATTGCTGAGAAGTTGGTGGAGTTTTTCTCCAAGTTTGGAATACCAGAAATTGTGCAAAGTGACAGAGGAACGAACTTTACTTCAAATAAAATTATTCCAGGATGTGATGAACTTGTTAGGAGTAAAGCAACAGTTATCAACTGCTTATCATCCAGAGACTCAAGGAGCCTTGGAAAGGTTCCATCAGACATTGAAAAGTATGTTAACTAAGTATTGTAATGAATGAGGAAGAGAATGGGATGCTGGTTTACCTTTAATGTTATTTGAAGTTAGGAATGCTTATCAAGAAAGTATGTGATGTTCACCAAATGAAATGATTTTTGGTCGAGACATTAGAGGTCCATTGAAGATTCTTGCAGAGAATTGGGAAGAAAATCAAGAGGAAATCCAAGGAGAATATGTCAAGAACTTGAGGAAAAGGTTAAGAGAAATTAGAAAATTCTCTTTAGAAAATTTGAAAATAAGTCAAGAGAAAATGAAAAGAAAATATGATGCTAAGACTAAGCTAAGAAATTTTAATATTGGACAGCAAGTTCTAGTGTTCTTACCAGTGAAAAGATTTCCCCTTACCAATAAGTTTCAAGGTCCTTATAGGATAATAGAGAAGTTAAGTGATCGAACTTATGTGATTGAAACACCAGGAAGAAGAAAACGACAGAGGAAGATACATGTGAATCTTTTGAAACCTTACTTCTCAGAGACTAAAACTGAAACAGTGTCAATAACACAGACAACTTCATCTACAGAGGACGATGATGGCTACGAATTGGGAGCTGAAAACAAGATGAACAATTCTTCAATATTAGAAAATTTGGAAGATAAACTAAAACATCTGAGTGTTGAGCAAAGTAGTGAATTGAGTGAAGTGATTCAAAGTTTCCCTGAAATTTTTGCAGATGTACCTAGGTGTACCAATCTGACAAAGCACGAGATAAAGATCAGAGAAGATGGAAAACCTTTTAAAATGAGAGCTTATCGCTTATCACCTTTTCGTCGAGATGTTTTGAAGAAAGAAGTTGAATATTTGTTGCAGCATGGATTAGCAGAACCCAGTTCAAGTCATTATAGTTCTCCTTGTGTGTTAGTGAAGAAACCAGATGGCTCATTTAGGATGTGTACTGATTATAGGAAACTGAATTCCATCAGTGTGGCTGACAATTATCCTTTGCCTCTTATTGATCAATTACTTGATAATATTGGGCAAGCCAAATTTGTTTCCAAGATAGACTTGTTGAAAGGATATTATCAAATTCCCTTAGATGAGAATGCTAAGTTGCTGTCAGCTTTCATTACTCCTTTTGGACTGTATCAATACACTGTTTTCCCGTTTGGTCTGATGAATGCACCTGCAACATTCCAGCGAGTGATGGATCAACTACTAGGATCAATAGAAGGAGTAGGTGTATACCTTGATGACACTGTGATTTATTCTAATACATGGGAAGGACATCTGAAGATATTAAGGAAAGTGTTCAAGAAACTTCGGGAAGCAGGACTAACAATCAACTTATAAAAAAGTGAGTTTGGAAAGGCAACTGTACAGTATCTAGGATTTGAAGTTGGAAAAGGCCTTCTCGCTCCTATTGATGCTAATGTGGAAGGTATCCGTAAGGCTACCCCTCCTACTACAAGGAAACAGCTACAAAGATTTTTGGGCATGGCTGGATTTTATCGCCGATTCTGTCCAAATTTCTCAGCCGTAGTAGCTCCCTTAACTGACTTAACCAGTCCTAAAAGAAAGTTTGATTGGACTCCAGAATGTCAAGAATCATTTGAGAAGGTTAAAGCCATATTAACTTCAAGACCAGTGCTTCAAGCTCCAGACTTCAATAAAAAGTTCGTGATACAAGTTGATGCATCCGACTGTGGAATTGGAGCTGTTCTACTTCAAGAAGGTGACAACAAAATCTTCCATCCAGTATGTTTTATGTTTTCAAAGTTGAAAAAGCACCAGTAAACTTACTCAACAATCGAAAAAGAAACATTAGCATTAATCACAGCATTGAAAAAGTCTGAAGTGTATGTGAACCGACCTAGGAATGAAGAAATTTTAGTGTTGTCGGATCACAACCCAATCTCATTCATCAATAAGATGAAAAATAATAATATGAGACTGACCAGGTGGTCTTTATGCCTGCAACCATATAATGTAAGGGTTAAACATATTTCAGGAAAAGATAATGTCATAGCAGATTATTTATCCCGTTGTGATTCGTTGGATTCAAACCTGGGATAAGTAATCTTCTGGGGGGAGGAATTTCATGATGTTGCCTTGTAATATGTATATCCTCCTATAATTTTGACATATTTACTTTTTTCATGTGTTATGTTTAATGATAATGGTTGTTGAAGTGTCATATTTAGTTTGGCATCAGATCCCAAAAGAACTTGATTAAGTAACTTGATAGCGTAATTTAGAATTGTTAATACAGTTTTAATAGTAACGTAATTTAGAACGAATATCTTTCTTGGTAAAAGTGTAGTATGTGAACACGTGTGTGTGTCCACCAGGGCTTGTTTCATTTCAGTTGTCATCAGTTGAGATAAGAGGGAACGCTTTGTTTTGGGTTAGCGACGACAGGTTTGCAAAACAAACGCCGATTCGTCCCATACAGGCTCGAAACGAGTGATTTCACGTTGTTGCATGTTCAAGTCACGTATGCCACTTGGAGAGAAAGAATACATGTCCTGATCAATTACGTCATGTTTTGTAAGATTGCATTCAAAACGTTTTGCTGGGATGACGTAACTTTCTTCTAGAAGCTTCTCCATTGTATCTCGCACCCAAAACGCTTTAATGACGTCACTTCCCTGCTTCTAGAACTTTTGTATCTCGCACCCAAAATGCTTTAATGACATCATGTAATTGTTTCACGTATTACTGGAATCCTAAAATCTTTTTCCTTCTGATTTCTGAGACCAGTGAAGTTGGTTCTCTCTCTCTCTCTCTCTCATTCCTAATTAGGAAGAGATTACTTCTAACGTAATTTTTTGTGGTCACTTTTAACATTAACTTTTGAGATCTGAATTTAGCAAAGTTATTTAGTTCGTAACGGTGCCTGGTAAAAAAGTGTGTATTGTGTAATGCAGCTGCAGCAAGTGTTTTACAGAGGTTTTCACAAGTTTTGTAAGGTAACGTGAAATTTTACTTATTGATACCATGGTATGATAAGTTAGGAAATTTTGAACAAGTGAACTCATTATTGATAAATCTTGTGTGTTTTTGTGTGTTTTTCTATTTACAATTTCTTTATATTTTCACATTTTTGTTTGTTTGTGATGTAACATTTATTTACATAGCATTGTAAATATTTCTTGGTAATTTAACATTGCATACTTAATTTAACATTGCATACTTAATTTAACATTGCATACTTAATTTAACATTGCATACTTGATTTCATTTATTGAGATTTTCTTATTTAAATCTTGAGTGATTCTTGATAGTTTAAATTTTGCTTGATTAATTTAAATTCTTGATAAAATTTTTGTGAATTAGATTTGTTTCATAATTTAATTCAAGAATTCATTGAGTTTTGTGTTATTTTCAACTAATAGTAAATTTTTCAGATTGTGAATTCTAAATAATTGTGAATTTTTATTATAAACTTTGAATCTGAAAATAAATTTTTGTATTTAACATTGTTAGAAAAACAGTGTTTCATTTATTGACCATCAGTGAATAGGATTGATTGTGTGTGCATAAGACAAAGTGATAAACATGTTTTGTTCTTTTAGTTTTGCTAACGTGAATTAAGACCAGGGAAACAGTTAGAGTTTTTTGATGGAGTGATGCCCTTTTACTCTAGAAGATTTCTAGTTTAATTTTTGATACCTCACACATATTCTGATAGACTTAGTTTGATTTTTCAAGTGATTGATAAATAAGTTTTTTCTTAAGGGATCACTGTTACCTTTAGAGTACTCAGTCGTAATAATTAATGTTATGAGAGTTCAGGTATCTGGCTGAAGTGAGGTATATTATGGAATCTTGAGATTAGTTGTGTAGTAACCAGGTACTTGATACGCATCGTGACATTATATATATATATATATATATATATATATATATATATATATATATATATATATATATATATATATATATATATATATATATATATACTGTACATATATGTATGTATGCATAACTGAATCATGAAAATATGGAATGTGATGAAAATATAAAGGCAATACCAAAAAGGAAAGTGGAACAATGGAGTGGTGCTAGGCCTTTCGACATGGAACAATAGAGTGGTGCTAGGCCTTTCGAGTGTCGAAAGGCCTAGTATCACTCCATTGTTTCACTTCCCTATGTGTTATTGCCTATACACACACACACCTACATGTATATAAGGCCATTTTGCCAGTCGTGAACTGGGTCCTTTGTCGCCAGTTCACGACTGGCAGCCGCGTTTAAACCATGGAGAGTATCTAATCTGGAAGTGTTATCTGTATTCCAGTATTAATTAGTTCTGTGGTCTTCCACCAGGGCAGCGCTGCAGAGCCTTGCAGCCATCTTTAAAGGTCTGGTAACTGGGCAAATTGAACAGGGGCTTAGAGGGGATTGTAAATTGTTTTTATCCTGAATGTTTAGTGAGCAAGTGTTTAGTGAATGTTTAATGAGTAAGTGTTTAGTGAATATGTAGTGTTTAGGGTTTTTAATGAGTAAGTGTTTAGTGAATATGTAGTGTTTAGGGTTTTTGAATGTTTTCTGAGAGTTAGTGAATGTTTAGTGTATATTCAGTGAATGTTTAGAGTTTAGTGAATGTTTAGTTTGTAAGTGTTAGTGAGCACTTAGGGTTTGTTGAATGTTTAGTGAATTTTAGTGTTTAGTGAATGTTTTGTCAGTTTTTAGTGTATAGTGAATGTTTTGTCAATGTCTGTGTTTTTTGTGTGTATGTATCTAGTGAATGATTAGTAAGTGTTTAGGGTTTAGTGTGTAAGTGTTTAGAATGTATAGGGTTTTGAATTTTAGTGTTTTGGTGAATGTTTAGTGTGTAAGTATTGAGAAGATGTTTAGTGAGTGTTTAGGGTTTAGTTTTTAGGTGTTTATTGAGTGTTTAAGGTTCAGTGAATGTTTGGTGAATTTTAGTGTTTAGGGAATGTTTAGTGTGTATTTAGTTCATGTTTAGTGATGTTTTGGGTTTAGTGAATGTTAGAGTTTAGTGAATATTTGGTTTCTAAGTATTCAGTGAATATTTAGTGTGTAAGTATTCAGTGTATGTTTAGTGAGTGTTTAGGGTTAGGTGAATAGTTAGTATGTAGGTTTTTAGTAGGTGTTTAGGGTTCAGTGAATTTTAGTGTTTAGTGAATGTTTAGTGTGTAAGTATTCAGAGAACATTTAGTGAGTGTTTAGGGTTTCATGAATGTTCAGTTTGTAAGTGTTTAATGAGTACTTAGGGTTTAGTGAATGTTTGATGAATGTTAATGCTTAGGGAATGTTTAGTGTGTAATTATTCATTGAATGTTTAGTGAGTGTTTAGGGTTAAGTGAATGTTTAGTTTGCAAGTGTTTAGTGAGTGTTTAGGGTTTAGTGAATGCTTAGTTTGTAAGTGTTTAGTGAGTGTTCAGGGTTTAGTGAATGTTAGTGTTAGTGAATGTTTACTGTGAAAGTATTCAGTGAATGTTTAGTATGCAAGTATTCAGTGAATGTTTACTGAGTGTTTAGGGTTTAGTGAATATTTAGTGTGTATGTTATGCAGTGAATAAGTATGAGATTCACTGATCGGGATTATGAAAGAGAGAGAGAGAGAGAGACACGATGTTGATAGTTTAAAATGATGAGTCATGGGACCAAGTAAATTGAAGACTAACCATAACAAACCTCCAAGATGTGGGAAAGGAAGGAGGAGTTAGAGGATAGGTTATGAAGCGAAAAGGTCAGCAAAATTGACCTGATTTGTCCTTGCCAAAAGTGGGAGTTAAGATTGAACCATTAAGAGTAAAGTAGACGTCCTCAAGGAGGCGGAGTTTTATTCAACATAGGTCCAGAGTTCATTCTGATCAATTTTTAGCGAGAGTTACTTGAAAACCAAATTGGGTAGGATTGTGTCACTCGCTCCTCTCTTAACATCAAGAAATTACTAAGTCCAGGGTGGCTGGCCGTGTGAAATAGTTTTGTAATAAAACTTATGAAAAACCGTGCCCGGTGAATACTTACCCCCTCCTGAAGTGAAAAATATTAATGGACAATTTCAACCTAACTTACCGAGTCCCCTGCGTTACTATCAAGTGAAAGTCAATAGACACGGTCATTCATATGTGGTGCAACGCAATACAAAGAAAAACTAAACCGCATAACATATAATTTGGTGGCAGTTTCGGAGGATTTCGCCCAGCGCACATTTGAAAAACATTAAAGTTCACGGCCCTAGAGAAATTTACAGAGAGTGAGCAGTGACGGCGCTGAAACTAACTCTCAATTTAACAGCGCAAATAATCTCAAGACGGTCTTCAGCACTAGAAACACCAATACAACATCAACACTGTAGCAGAAGGGAAACGAAGCAGAACGAAATATTCCAAGAAGCAGTGAATCTTTTTGCGTCGATCGGAATGAAAAATTGACAGCGGTAAATCTCTGCCTAGTTTGAAACTTCCGAACATTCGCATAAGATCAACCAGAAATTCAGTTTAATGATTATATATGACCATAATAAGAACAATAGTAATAATCACGGCATAGAACAGCGGTGATTTTTATAAGAAAACGAAATTTACGAAAGAAAGAATCAGCAACTCGCCCTATACTACGCCGATCGCAGAAGCGGAGAAGACCAAAACAAACTGTGTTGGCGGACGTATGAAAGTCGCTTATATCTACGTCAGTTCAGTGAACTTTTCTATCGTGTACGGACTTAAATACACGAAATTCCAAAAAATTTTGGTCGCTAAAAGGGAGACTTAGCGAAAAGTAGCGGTAGCAGAGCAGTGACGACGACGGCGACGAATGAGAGCGGAAGACGGCGACGAAAGATAGTGAAGAATTCGGAACGGCGATAAAGTTTAGAAGTCAACGCGTTGATAACCGCCTCTCGAAAGGGAAGTGACGCCTTCAATCAACAATTTGGAAGGGATTCCAAAATTTTTCTTCGCCAAATTCAGCAAGTAAGGACTGGAAGTCGGCCGAGCTGTGCCGAATTATCGCTGGATGCTAACGACAAATTGCGCTCAAGTGCAATCAGCGCGATCTTCAAGTGCAAGGCGACACGAAGCTAATTGAATAGTAAACATTCATTCCTAGTATCGGGGAATTATCAAGAGAATTTTTTTTCTCTGTGAATAATTAAATTTTTTTTGTGTGCGTGAAATTTTATATAATTATTTTTCCCTGCAGTGCGCAAATAATTTTTTTTTAAACAAATGATTTAAGTAAATTATTTTTCCTTTGAATAATATTTTGAATAATATTTCCTTATTGTTGTACGAAGGAAATAATTTTTTTTCTCATATTTAGTAATTTTTTTTACGAAATAGAAATTTTCGTTCACTTGGTGATAGAGACAATTCTGTTTAAATAATTCTATCATAATAAATTTTATTGTTAAACACTTGGCGCAGCATTTTGCAGTGGAACCCAAACAATTGTATACATAAATACTAATATCAGACTTTTTCAGATTGAGAGAGTCCTATGAAGGAATGAGTTAGGAAAAATTTGAATTTTTTTGTATAGAGGGATACAGTCAACTCAGCAAACATGCAATTGAAGTAAGTACCTGATTCTCAAATTTAATTTTTTTTCAATTTTTCATTCTTGGAATCATTGAATATTTTATGAATTAATATGAATAACACTTTGGACGAAGTTATCGCCCGACTGCAACAGACAAGAAGCGAAGACCAGACTCCATATAACCTAAGACCTGTACCTGAACGACTTTCTAGACCAATTGATCCTAGTAATACTAGACCCAGACGTTCTCGTAGTCAAGGTCCCCCACTTAGTTTACCGAGTGCGCCTAACCCTTCAGTTGTAACCACTAACCCAATAACTTCCATTGTACCTAGAAATCCCAACATGGCGCAAGCCGCCGTAATAACCCAAGCCACTAGATTTTGTGGAACGGTAGACCCAAGTAATGTAGATAAAAGTAGATTAGAAGAATATGGTGTAAATCGATGGATAGCAGACACAGAAAGCAGAATTTCAGCTGCTGGTATCACAGATGAGAGAAAGAAAATAGATGAAGCACTCTTGTATGTTAGTATGGAACATGGTGATGCACATACAGTTCTTCATTCAGTACTTTTTAGGAATATTACTCTGTTTAACGAATTCAAGAAACAGTGCTTACAATTTTGGCAACCAGAAGCACAGAAAGATCCATGGTATAACATAGGAACTTTCCATCATCAGAAATATGAGGGTAATCACTTAGTTTTAGCCACTAGAGTAGAAGAAGCTATAGATAGAGTGACGACAGATATGAAAGCTGTAGGAATTGTTGTTGGAAGGAAGGATGAATTTGATGATGATGAAACAGATTTAGCTAGTATATCCAAGGTACTTAGATATATGTCATTAGGACCAATCTACGATGCTTTGGGTAAGGAAGAAAGAGTAGCCTTAAAGAAGTACTGTGATAGGAAGCCAAATGATGGAATTGTACAAACTTTGATGTACATAGAAAGGAAAGTAAAACAGAATTCATCAAGTAGTAGTGCAGATTTTACGGGAACCGTAGCTAGTGGAAACCCAAGAAATAATAGCAATCAGTCCAATAGAAACCAATCAGGGCAAGCTAGGTCTAGGTATCAGGGAAATAGAAATTCGTTTGATAGAAATGGTGGGAACAACAATAGGAGATTTAATCAATCAAATAGAAACAATCAAGGTAGGCCGCCAAATAGAGGTAACAATGGGAATACCACTGGAACTAATGGAAATAACAGTGGAAATAACAGGACTCCTGGACAGAGGGGAGCTAGTCAAGGCCAAAATTCAGGGAATAATAGGCCACAGTTCAATAGGCAGAGACAAAGTTGTGGAAATTGTGGTTATAACAACCATACAACCCAGAATTGTAGAAGAAACAAATGGTGTTCGAATTGCAATAAGACAGGACATTTGATCCAAAACTGTTGGTACAACAAACAGGGAAATTCTCAGGGGTCTCAAAATAACCAAAGTACTCAGCCTAATATCCAAAATACCTCCCCCAGTAACCCAAATCAAGGGGATTCTCAGTGACAATCACAGAGGGTGCAGCAGAAAGGTCCATCCTTACAGAGAGAAATAGTGACAGTGAATAAGGATGTGTCCCCAACAGACATTACTCAAAGTAATGAAATAGTGTTTTCTGTAAGGAATTTTAATACGTGTCAGGAAGAGTTGCCTATCATACAAGTACACTTAGAAGGTGTACTGAGTTCCATATTGTTGGATACAGGCAGTACTGTAAGTATCATAGATAAAGGCACTTTAATAAAACATATAGGTTGTGAGCTTTCCCAAATGAGAGAATCCTATAGGACCATAAAGGGGATCGCTGGAAAGCAAATAAGGGCTATAGGCAATGTCAATTTAGAGATAGAAATTCTAAATAAGAAATATAGGGAAGAGTTTGTGGTGTTGGAAGAGAAATATTTTCCAGCTCAAGCTCTATTTTCCTTCCAGGCTATGAAAAGATGTGGAATTACACTAGATTGTAGCAATGGAAGAGTAACTATCAAGGAAATTGATAGAGGAAATGTTTGCTCTCTTGAAGAAGAGGAACAGTTTCAGATAAACTTGATCACTTTACCTGAGACAGCCTCATCTGAAGAAGTAGACATCCAACAGATAGAAATAGAATTTAATGCTAACCCGGGTAGGACAGTGAGTAGAAATTCAATGATAGAAGAAATAGGAGAAGATAGACAAACTACTTTTAAAAGCCTAGAAGCCACTCAGGAGGAATTCTCAGATAGCAGGTATGAACCTGATAACTCAAGTGCACGACAAGTAGATACCTCCGAAGAACTTAGTTCTTTTTCCCAACCTGACGATCCTGACACGCTAATAGATTGTAGCCACTTAATAATAAGAGAAGATACGGAAGAGAAGTATCTCAATGAGGTGTTGCTGTTAGGCAACCTAAAAATGACAGAGATAGGTTCTGTGATACTACAAGATGAAAATTCAGATGATACTGATGTCTGTTACACTGCCGATGCACAGAATGCAGAAGAGATCTGCTTAGTTAGTACTGCCGATGATAATCTTGTAAAACTCAAATTAAACAATAGCATTATACTGCATCCACAAGGTCTGACAAAGGTTTGTCTTAGAATTGTAACAGATAAAAACCTAGGTGATACAGATGTGTTATTAGTTAATGAAGACTTACCAGACTTTGTGAAAATGGACAATTCCCTAGTAAGACTTAATGGTGGAAATTGTACGACTTATGTGTATAATTATTCTGACAAGAGACTAGAATTGCATGCCGGCATAGAATTCTGTAAGGGAATTGTGATTACTAACCCTTTACTAACCCTAAGTGAAAAAGCATTTGTCTCTGTAGCTGACACAAGAGTTAAATTAGAAGGG
The DNA here is from genome assembly GCA_039081455.1 of Macrobrachium rosenbergii. Lineage (NCBI taxonomy): Eukaryota > Metazoa > Arthropoda > Malacostraca > Decapoda > Palaemonidae > Macrobrachium > Macrobrachium rosenbergii. The sequence continues at coordinate 290,163 of JANJGK010000713.1, forward strand.
GAAGTAAATAATACAGATTTTCCTCATTGTAGGGACAGGTTAATACAGATATTAGAGAAATATAGGAGTGTTGTAGCAGTAACAGGAGATAAGTTAGGAAGGACAGATGTCCTGCAGCACAAAATAGTCATAGAAGATGGTGCTAGACCTTTTTATATACCTAACTACAAACTTCCAATAAGTCAAAGACCCATTGTAGACGAGATGGTTGAAGAGATGAAGGAAGATGGAGTTGTAATACCTTCTAAATCACCTTATAATTCACCTTTACTGCTAGTTCCAAAGAAAGACGGTACATGGAGGATGGTAATTGATTACCGTAAATTGAATTCCCACACCATCCCTGATCGAATGCCAATGCCAGTCATTAATGACATGTTAGCGCAATTAGGAGGTGCCAAGGTTTTTTCTAGCCTCGATTTACTGAGTGGATATTGGCAAGTTCCTCTCGATGAAGAATCCAAGCATCTCACGGCATTCAGTACTCATAAAGAACATTTGCAATTTGAGGTAATGCCGTTTGGTCTTACTTCAGCTCCTTTAACGTTTGTACGTTTAATGCTGCAAATCTTGGGAGATGTTGAAGACGTATCGGTTTATCTTGATGATGTAATAATTGCTAGTAAGGATGTAGAGAGTCAATTCAAGACAATAGAATTAGTATTAGATAGGCTCAGAAAGGCCGGTTTAAAGGTAAAAATTAAGAAATGTCAGTTTCTGAAGAAATCTCTAGAATATCTAGGACATGTTATCAGTGAACATGGTTTGAAAATGCAAGAAGGAAAGATTAAGGCTATTGTAGACTATCCAGCCCCAAGAAATTTGAAGGCACTAAGAAGATTCCTAGGTATGGTAGGATATTATCGACCTTTCATAAAGGGATTTGCTACCATAGCAAAACCATTAACTGAGTTAACTAGGAAAGATGCTAGCTATGAGTGGAAAGATGAACAGGAAGCAGCGTTCAAAACACTAAAGGATATGTTGATAACAGATCCTATCCTAGTTTATCCAGACTTCGAGAAGGAATTCTACTTAGCCTGTGATGCTTCAAGTACAGGACTAGGTGCCGTCTTGATGCAAAAGGATAAAACAAGGATGAGGACTGTATACTATGCCAGTAGAGTTTTGAATGCAGCTGAAAGAAATTACAGTACAACAGAAAGGGAATGTTTGGCATTAGTCTGGGGATTACAGAAATTTAGACACATTTTGCTAGGACATAAAATTAATGTTCTTACAGATCATAAACCCATTTGTGATCTTTTCAAGAAAAGGGCTTTTACCAATAATATGAAGTTCAATAGATGGTTCGTTAGCGTATTAGAATTTGCCCCAGAATTTAGATACATACCTGGTAAATATAACACATTAGCTGACGCCTTATCTAGATCACAAGAAGAGAACGAGAAACAAATTACCACTCGTAATTTCGCCTTCAGTTGTCAAATCACAGACTTAGATTTAGACAAAGTTCGTCAGGAACAACAAAAGGATTCTAGAATAAGGGAAGTAATAGGTAACCTCTTGCAAGGTGAGAAAAATTCAGAGTTTCAATTGATAGATGGGTTATTGTACAAGACTTCAGACGAACCAAATGCTTGTTCACGTTTGTACATTCCTAATACACTAATACAAGACGTTTTAGAACTAACCCATTCATACAAGTTATCAGGACATCCTGGAATTAAGAAAACATGTAGAACAATCACTAGAAACTATTTTTGGCCTCGATGTAGTGAAGATGCTACTCGATTTGTTCAGAATTGTACCCTATGTAATATACATAAGGGGAATGTCAACGTCAAGGCTCCTCTGGAAATGTATCCTTCAGAATTAAATCCTTTTCAAGTAGTCACAATGGATTTCTTAGGTCCATTCCCGAACACCATCAGAGGAAATAAACAGATTTTAGTTTTCATTGACTATTTGACCAGATACGTAGAAATTGTTCCAACTAGGAACAGAGAAGCATCAACGGTGGCAGAAGCCTTTAAGTCTAGAATTATAACCAGACATTCATGTCCTCAAGTTTTGCTCTCAGACAATGCTGCTGAATTTACTAGTGACATTCTAACGAATTTGTGTGACTTTTATGAAATACAGAAATGTCAAATAACAGCATATAAGCCAAGCTCAAATGGAGCAGTAGAAAGAACAAATCGCAAGATAAAGGATGTTCTGAAAACATTGGTAACCCCTAGCATTGAAGACTGGGACTTGACTCTCGAAGACATACAATTTACTCTAAACAACACAGTAAATGAATCAATAGGAGAAACTCCTCATTTCCTATTGTATGGCTACCAAAAGAGAATGCCAAATTCACTTTTGGATGATGCCGCACCACCCAGACGTACGTACAACTACGAGGACTATATTGCTTGGAAGACAAGACGTACGTACGAGACCGTTAAAGTCACCAGGGCTAGATTAAAGGAGTTACATAAAAAATCTAGTAAGTATTACAATAACAGATCCACCATACCTTCGTTAAAGGTAGGACAACAAGTTTATGTACTCAATCATGTTCTTGAAGGACCTAATATTAAAGTATCACCAAAATTTCGAGGTCCATATAGAGTTTTAGAAGTTTTGAAGTTGAATAAATTCAAGTTAATGCATGAAATTACCTTGAAAGAATCCATTGTACATTGGAACCACATTAAAGTAGTTCATTCAGAACCTTGGTCGTCTACCCAGTTAAAGGATTTGTCCAATAAAGATAAGATAGATAATAAAATAGAATCTTCAATGACCCCAAGGTATAATTTGAGAAGAAGGTAATGGCAAGTGCAATGGTAAACAAATGTAGTTGATAAGATTTTTACTGCTCAATAACATTATTTCAGCAAATGGATTGTATGGTGGTTGGCAGTGAGTCAAATTGTGAACTCACTCGTACAACTAAGGAAGGGAGCCATCATCAAGGAGCATGGCAAGGTTAAGATGATACAGGACCTAGCCATTGTTAAGATCCAGACGGACTCCATTATCGATCAGAGAGAGCAGTTAGTCCAGCTGAGCAATCAGATACAGGCAGGATTACAAAGTGTCCAAGATAGAAATTTGTACGACATGCTCTCCAAGTTGCAGAGGGACATCGATAGTGTTATGCCAAGGAAAGTAGTAAAGCGATCACTCATACCCTTTATAGGCGTCGCTTTACACAATCTCTTTGGAGTGGCGACCGATGGTAATGTTGAAAGGCTAAAGGAAAGAGTGGCACAACTTGAAAATTGGGCTTCTGAGCAGGGCACTGTCTATAATAAAGTAATAGGAAATGTCAATCAAAATCAGAAAATGATCACAGTGTTGAAAGAATTTGTGAATAGTGCCCTCCATAATGTTTCATCAGAAATTGCTAGAATCCATCAAACAGAAATGATGGAGCAACTGCTCATAGAAACAAGTAATTTCCTTCTGGAATACAAGGAATTACTCAATGCAATCATGATGGCAGGTAAAAACCTGCTGTCGCCTTTTCTGATAACCCCTAGTGAAATTGAAGCCATTATTCAGAAATGTGTTGTGAACAATCACTTGAAGCCACTAGTAGAAAATATAGTGGACTATTATGGCCTGATAACAGTGAAAGTGATAGCCAATCAAATCATACTAGTGATCCCTTTCAACAATCCAGACGTCAACTCATTGATGTCAGTCTATCCATTCCCAATGGTAGTAGATAATAAGTCCATTGTACTAGAAGGAACAGTTCGACACTTTGCCTTGCAGCATGATTCGTTCCTAGTGACTGAAATTCCCGAACATAAGTTCAGGGAATGTGTCATGCTTAATGATGGTGTATATGTTTGTAACATTGTGAATTTCTGTGAACCCTTGAATGCTCTTCATTGCCTAGATGATCTTGTAAACAACAAGAATGGTAAGAACCATTGTAAATATATAACGTTTACAGAAACTTTCAAGGCTCAGATCATTGATGATGAAATTTTTGTGTTCTCAGCAAACAGATTGAATGCTAAGATTGACTGTAAGTCAAACAAAACAGAAGTAGTTTTCATTAACGTACACTCATTTTCATCTGCTTGTGAATTGGTTATTTTACATAATTTGTATTACAAACCTACAGTCTTCACGACATACAGTTTGAATTTCAGTAAAAGTGTACATCAGTTTGCAGTTATTAACGAATTTCAACTTTCAGAACTGGAATTGGAGACATTCACAAAGCTAGAAGAGGTTCATACTTTCTTTCATACGTGTAAGACCGAGATTTCTCCTATTATGTCATTCATAAATGTCATTCTTTTGGTGCTGTTTGCTTTCATTTCTTTTATGATTGTCAGGAAATTGATACTGAATAAGCTTACCATAATCAAGGACATGATGGACAGAATCCTTCCTAGAGAGTGATAGCGTTTACCATTGACTTGCACTTGAACATTTGATGATTAATTTTTTTTTTACAATTTATGATTGATAACCAGAGAGTAATAGGCATTTGATATATTTACTTTGCCATAATTTTCTGCATTTAGTTTGAGTAGTTGATTTTTAAATTCTTACTTATTGTGTTTAGCACTATGATGCATTATAATATTTCTTGCATTTATTGCTTGTTAGTAGAAATTATTGAAATTGAAGTAATTGACTATAGTCAAGTTGAGTTGGTTATCTACTTGCATTGTAGTCAATGCAGGTAGGTGACCGAGTGATGTTATGCAGTGAATAAGTATGAGATTCACTGATCGGGATTATGAAAGAGAGAGAGAGAGAGAGACACGATGTTGATAGTTTAAAATGATGAGTCATGGGACCAAGTAAATTGAAGACTAACCATAACAAACCTCCAAGATGTGGGAAAGGAAGGAGGAGTTAGAGGATAGGTTATGAAGCGAAAAGGTCAGCAAAATTGACCTGATTTGTCCTTGCCAAAAGTGGGAGTTAAGATTGAACCATTAAGAGTAAAGTAGACGTCCTCAAGGAGGCGGAGTTTTATTCAACATAGGTCCAGAGTTCATTCTGATCAATTTTTAGCGAGAGTTACTTGAAAACCAAATTGGGTAGGATTGTGCCACTCGCTCCTCTCTTAACATCAAGAAATTTCTAAGTCCAGGGTGGCTGGCCGTGTGAAATAGTTTTGTAATAAAACTTATGAAAAACCGTGCCCGGTGAATACTTACCCCCTCCTGAAGTGAAAAATATTAATGGACAATTTCAACCTAACTTACCGAGTCCCCTGCGTTACTATCAAGTGAAAGTCAATAGACACGGTCATTCATATGTGGTGCAACGCAATACAAAGAAAAACTAAACCGCATAACATGTAAGTGTTTAGTGAGTGCTTAGGGTTTTGTGACTGTTAGTGTTTAGTGAAAGTTTAGTGTGAAAGTATTCAGAGAATGTTTAGTGAGAGTTTAGGGGTTAGTGAATGTTTAGTCTGTAAGCGTTTAGTGAGTGTTTAAGGTTTAGTGAATGTTTGGTGAATGTTAGTGCTTAGGGAATGTTTAGTGTGTAAGTATTCAGTGAATGTTTAGTAACTGTATAGTTTATAAGTGTTTGTTGTGTGTTTAGGGTTTAGTGAATGTTTTGTGAATGTTCGTGTTATTGAATGTTTACTGTGTAAGTTTTCAATGAATGCTTAGTGTACAAGTATTCAGTGAATGTTTAGTGAGTATTTAGGGTTTAGTGAGTGATTAGTAAGTGTTTATGATTTAGTGAATGTTAGTGTTTAGTGAGTGATTAGTAAGTGTTTATGATTTAGTGAATGTTAGTGTTTAGTGAATATTGTGTGTGTAAGTATTTAGTGAATGTTTAGTGACTGTTTAGTTTGTGTTTATTTTGTGTTTAGGATTTAGTGAATGTTTTGTGAATGTTCATGTTTAGTGAGTGTTTACACTGTAAGTATTCAGTGAATGCTTAGTTTGCAAATATTCAGTCAATATTTAGTGAATATTTAGGGTTTAGTGAATGTTTAGTGTGTAAGTGTTTAGTGAGTGTAGGTTTAGTGAATGTTAGTGTTTAGTGAATGTTTAGTATGTTAGTATTAATTTAATGTTTATTGTTTGTTTAGTGTTTAGTGAATTTTAGTGATTAATGAATGTTTATTGTGTAAGTGTTTAGTTAGTGATTAATGAATGTTCAGTTACAGTTCAGTGTTTAAGGGTTTAATGAGCATTTAGTGTTTAGTGAGTATTTAGTGTTTAATGAGTGTTAGACTTTAGTGAGTGTATATTTTATAATGAATGTTTAGTGTGTAGTGAGTGCAGAGTGTAAGTTTAGTGTTTAATGAATGTTTATGGTTAAATGAGTGGTTAGTGAATGTTAACTGAGTGTTTAGGGTACAGTGAGTATTTAGCGGGTGTTTAGTGTTTTATGAGTTTTTAGTGAGCATTTAGTGTTTAGTGAGTGCATAGTCAGTATTTAATGTTAATTAGTGTGCGTGTATAGTAAGTGTGAGTGTTTAGTGAGTCTGAGTGTATAGTGTGTGTGTTTAGTGAGTGTGAGAGTATAATGAGTGTAAGTGTTTAGTGATTGTAAATTACTGTTTAGTTAGTGTTTAGTGACTGCATGCAAAGAAACTTCTGTAATTTACAGGAACCATTTATGCAAGACGTTGCTTAGATCCAAGAGCAGGTGCTTAGTCCTTGGCCACAATGGTTGGAGTGCTTAGGCCAACCTATTTTTGTAAGGTAATTTCTCTCTGTGAAAATGGGTCAAGTAATAATAATAATAATAATAATAATAATAATAATAATAATAATAATAGCAACAAAAATAATAATAATAATAATAGTAATAAATAATAATATTGAAATAGTAATATTAACAAGATGATAATACTAATAAAAAAGATGAAAATAATAATAGTAAATTTAATAATTGTAGTAAAGTATAGTACTATGAGCTGGAACGAGACCTTTCAATATGGCTGCCGGAGGCCACAAGCTCAGCAGGAAGACTGCAAAAAAAAAAAAAAAAAAAAAAAATATATATATATATATATATATATATATATATATATATATATATATATATATATATACATATTATATTATATTTTGTGTGTGTGAGAGTGTGTGTTTGTGTGTGTTTATGCGTGTTTGTGTAATTGTAATGTCCATAATATCCTTTTAACTTCTAGCTTTCTTCACACTTTTTGGATAAACTTGTCACTAAGAAGCTTATCTTTCCAAATGAAGATCCAGAAGAAGAAATCTTTACTCCCATGACAGAATTCGAACTCACTGGCGTCCGAATTTCTTCATTCGGATCTTACACTTTCTGGTGACAAGCTTATCCGAGTAGTGTGAAGAAATGGAGAATTTAAGAGGGCATTATGGTCATCACTATTGAATATATATATATATATATATATATATATATATATATATATATATATATATATATATATATATATATATATATATATATATATATATATATATATATATATATATATATATATATATATATATATATATATATATATATATATATATATATATATATATATATATATATATATATATATTTATATATATATATATATATATATATATATATATATATATATATATATGTATATATATATATATATATATATATATATATATATATATATATATATTATATATATATATATATATAAGTATATATATATATATATATATATATATATATATATATATATATATATATATATATATATATAAGTATATATATATATATATATATATATATATATATATATATATATATATATATATATATATATATATATATATATATATATATATATATATATATATAATATATATATATATATATATATATATATATATAAATATATATATATATATATATATATATATATATATATATATATATATATATTTTTATAAATATTTACGCTGTTCGCCCTCGAACATTTAGGGATAGAAATATCAGCCTGACTGAGACAGGGAAATTGCTTTGTCCCACGATAGGTAGCATTTAGGCATTTAACCCCATAGGCTGGAAAGTTTGTAAACAAAATATGTTAGGGCATTAGGGACCTAAGCCTCAGAGAGGGTTTACGCTCAATGACCCCTAGTTATGGTGGCCCTTAAGCTTTATTCTATGCATTCGACGATGCCTTTGTCAAGGTCGGATTGCCCGGGGCGGTATAAGTCCTCCTCTGGAAGAACGAAGCGAGGTCGAGTCAGAGATCAGAGAGAGATCCCAGCGGTCACGGAACCAGGGTGACGCTGCGTGCGTGCCCGAACGATATTCTTTATTACTTTCTCTCCTACGTCTATCTTAATTAGTGAATTGGGAAGACTGCCAGAATACGACTCCTGAGGTTCCTCGTTTGCGCAGCGACTCGACGTTCACGGTAAGTCCGATTCTTGTTGAAGCTTCGTCGATTGACTAGTTCTTTTCTGTATTTCACATTTTTTTCTTTGTTTTCTTCCTTCAGCCACCACTTAGGGTATATGTGTTTACAAAGTCTAGATTAAGCCTAATTATTTTATTGTTAGCTTCAACCCCATTATTCCCGTAAAATACCTAGGATTTAGGGTAAGCAAAATCAGGTTAAATCTCGATGCTTTTGTATGCCTCGCGTCCGAATGTTTGGGAGAACCGTTGCGTTTAAAATCAAATTCATCTCAATTATTCTTTGTTAAGGTTAATAACCCTTAACTGGCGACCTTTGGCTAATTAACGTCTGTCTTTGAGGTTAACTTTTGGCTTCAAGTGACAGGTTACGTGTAATCTTGGTTTGCAGGGCCGTAAAATTTACGTAAATTGAATAATACATGATCAACCAAGACTCCTCACACGTAACATTGGCGACCTTGCGTAGAATCTAAAGTACATTTTAGAGAAAGAATCTGGAGAAAAGGAAATTAAAATTACATTAATTCCAAAAAAAAAAAAAATAAAAGTCAGATATCGAACTCCATTTCATTCTTCCAAACAAGGAACGAGGCATAATAATAAGCAGTAAAGAGAATAGTTATAATAACAAGTGTAGCGAGAATTAGCGTAGGAAAGGGTGCGTCGAGAGCAGAGAGTCATAATTTATAACGTCTAAGACAAGGACATTACCGTGTTCGGACCGTGAGTCAAGTCGTTCAAGTAACGAATTCAAAGGCCGAATCGCGGAGCCCAGTTCATATACACAAAGTAATTTAGTAATCGCGTCGGCAATTCCGATCGTTATTGTTTGCATATAGCGGGAATCATTCAAAAAAACCGTGTCAGTGAAGTGGCGAACGAACGGAAGTAGTAATTGTATCATAAAATACATTTTCAGTAAAGTAAATTTGGTCCGTTCCAAATCACGCAAATCTATTCCATTGTTTGCCGAGGATGTTTCACCGCGAGAGAACGATAACAAAAAGACACAAAGTTGTTTGGTAATTTAGTTTTCCATCCGTAACGTAAAACGCTATGCATGATTGGTATATTTAAAGTAAAATCTGGATACCTGCATTTGTTTCGTTGTTTGAATTTGTGCTAAAAAGAAAATACCCGCCGCGCGGTTGTTTTGAAATTGGTCGAACTGTTTGTGAGAGAACGGCCATTTTGGGGTTTCCTTCGCGCCGCGAGGTTGTCTTTGAAACTTAGGCCTAACGGGATTTTCCGCCATCTTAAGACCTTGTTATTGTCATTCTCTCTTGTGACCTCGACTCTGCTCCCCGCCACTCTTGGGGCATATATTTTTTTTTGCTTTTCGTAGCGAACCCACCTCCTAATATCTTAGCTAGGAAAAACCCAAAAGATAATTTAGGCAGGGAAAGATAGGCCTTAGTTAGGAGTAATACCACAAGTTCCTATACGAATACCTACTATAAAAATCATATAAAGAAAATTTAAAATTTTTACGATAAACTTTTGTGACGTCGGCTCCCGGGAAAATTGAGATAATAAAGTAATCCCTAAGGAAGCCAAGACGACGCATCTATATCATTTTATTAAGATCCATGCCATTGTGCATGTATAAAATCTTTGTTTACATGTTCTCAAGCAGCAAGAAATTCGCTGATTGAAAATCTCTCTCTCTCTCTCTCTCTCTCTCTCTCTCTCTCTCTCTCTCTCTCTCGTGTCATTCAAGTAAGCATTCCTAACCTAAGTGTACGTGACCCTCTTCAAAGAAAGAACGGCCGACACTAGGCTAATTAATTCGAATACTTTAACCAAATAAAAGAAACACCTCTGTCCCACAATAGATGAGGACAAGTTAAGAGTAATTACGATATAGTGATAAACTGTCGGTCACGAGTGAGGCCTGCTATCCAGACCGAAGCAAACAGTAGTTTTCACCCTCTGAAAAAAGAAGGAGCCAGCCGTTGCCGGTACTGGGACCAGCCACTCACGAGGATCTTTAAGAAAAAAAAAAAAAAACCCAAATTCACTTTATTCCACAGTGCCAATAATTTGCAGCACTCATCACTTGAATAGCTTACTTCTCTCTCTCTCTCTCTCTCTCTTTTACCTTCCCTTTCTCTCTCATTCGATTGTTGCACTCTGCAAGGGGTGTAGAGTGCCTTTCCTCCCATATAGCCTAGTTGGACTCCAGTAGAGGGTCCCTAGGAACACATTGGCACCATAAGTGCCACCAAGCAAGAATCCAGAAAAATAAATAAAACAAAACCAAAAGGGAACACAGAAGAGAAAGTTCTTCTGGAACCTAACCTGCACCAGTGCCTAGGGATACTGAGTGCCACCAGTGTGACCTGTACACGGCACACCCAAACTACAGTGCCACCTTTTGAAAGGGTGCCACGTCATTGAAGAGACACTTCCTCGCTGCCCAAGTACGCCCAGTCGACCCGGTTAGACGCCCTTCCCCACCAGAACCATGGCAGCAGAGCATTATAAAACTTTCCTGGGGCTGGGGACGGCGGCAGGTCTCACCGGCTCGGAACTTACTACCTGGGTTAAGGAGCAAGTGGACGACTTGGCCAAGCGGGAGAAGGAAGAAAGACTCGAGCAGAGGAAGTATGAAGCCGAGCAGAGGCAATATGAAGAGGAAAGAGAAGAAAGAAGGAGACAGCATGAGTTAGCCTGCAAGGAAACCGAGTTAGCCCTAAAGGAGAAGGAGCTCGAGCTTGAGAGAGCGAAAATGGAGAATGCCGAAGCTATGGCTAGCCATCAAGCCTCCAGTCCTACACCTGCTGCATCAAACGCTCCAATTTCGAGCATCAATTCCCTAGTCCCCAAGTGGACTGAGGACGAGCCAGAAGCATGGCTGGAGGAGATCGAGGCTCTTTTCGATAACTACAGCACCACGGAGACGGAGAGAGCCTTAATACTAGCCAAGCATATGGAGGGAAAAGCTAAGGCAGCGCTTCGCTCACTGGAGAAGAGCCAGAGAGGCAACATGGCGGAAGTTCGTAGAGTCATTACAAAGGCCTACGAGATAACCCCAGAAAAATGGAGACAACGGTTCCGAGGTCTTGCCAAGGAAGTCGGCTGGTCTTGGACGGAATGGGCATGTCACAAAACCCAGTCCGGTACGCGCTGGTTCGACTCCTTTGCCTGCACGACGTTTGAGGATCTCTTCAATCGGACCATGCTAGAAGACCTTTTCCAATGTGTGCCAGGGCCCCTTGCAGTATATCTTAACGATAAACAGCCCTCCACACTTATGGAAGCTTGTCGCATGGCTGATTCGTGGGAAACCTTCAATCAGTCGCATAGCACCTCTCAGAAGCGAATCATCCCTCCGGCCTACCTCTCGAACTCCACTCGCCCGAAGAATGGACTGCCTAGTAGGACGACCATATGCAACTATTGCAAGAAGGGGGGCCACGCTGAAGCTGAGTGCCGATACAAACTCGGCACTAATAAGCAGCCTAACCCTACCAGCCAGAACTCCGCTCCCGATTCATCCGCTCAGCCCTCTCCTCCAACAGTTACTGCAGGCCACCGAGCCCATCCAAAAGGCCCGTGCAGATCCTGTGGGGCTGCTAGCCACTACAATGCTGGATCTCCGGCCTGTCCACATCATGTCCCCGCCACCAAATTTGTCAACCTAATCAGCACTTCATTTTCTGCTGCTGGTCCGCACCGGATCCTTTACCCCGAGAGACTGGAAACCCAGTTCATCTCGGTGGCCCCTCTTCAGAGCACTAGCCTGCCAGTGACCCTTCCGGTCACAGTAGACACTGCGGCAGACATTAGCCTGATCACTAGGGCCCAAGTGCCAGCCGGTGCCATGGTTGACGAAGAAACCCGGTGGGAAATGAAGTGGATAGAGGGCCACGCCATTACCGTTCCTACAGTCCAACTCCAGGTTATGACACCTTGGGGCACGATACCCCACCGCCTCGGCGTGGTAGGTGGAATTCGGCCCGGAGTGGTCTTCTTGTTGGGTCGGGATCTTCTCTGCGGAAGCCCGTCACCAACGCCACTCCGCAGCCACATTACCTCCTCCACGGAGGCCCCATCTAAAACTCTCAAAAATGACAAACCTCCACCTTCCGCCCACCAAAGTGGTCCGCGGAAGGGACGCCACCCAACCTATTTCAGGCCTAGCCCTCTCCAATCGCGAAGGGCTGGCCCACCAAGAGGTCCTCCCCCTCCGCGAAGAGAGATTCAGGAGGAGCAGTACCGCTGCAGGACGTGCAAGCGGGCAGACCACTCCACAAATTGGGAGGGCTGCCCAAGCAAACAACGCCCAGCGGACGCCCCCGAACAAAACTCTAGGAGAGGCTACGATCTCCTGCTGGGGCAGGAATCTCTGCCGCAGCCAAACCCAAGTCGTCCGAGAGGTATTGCACCTCCGGACCCCTTGTCAGGCATGCCTGACCCTCAACTGCTGCCAGTGCCACTTGCGAGCACTGAGCAGTGCCAGACTCCGTCCGCCACGGACGTTGAGCTACCAATGGAAAAGGCCTCTATGCCGGGTCTAAATCATGAGGCGAATCCTCCTCCGGGAGATTTAGGGTTCCCCATGCAGTTGATCATCGCGACTGGAGAGCCTCCAGCACCCGAAGCTTCTTTTTCGCAAAATTTGAATCCAGGGGATGAACCCCTGGAGGATCGAAATGGTACCCCTCCCTTGGAAGACCAGGAACTGGCATCCTCGGACGCAGAAGTCGAGATCGCTCTCGCTCCGGTTGTCGCAGCAGCCGGAGTAGGGAGTCCTCCCGCAGCTTTTGCAGTTGCCCCTGACTTCGCGCCCGCTAGCCCTTCTGGCCTGTCCCCGGAGTCGGTGCTCTCATCACCTGCTAGGCCAGCTACTGATAGGCCTTGGAGGAAACCGAAGAAGAAGAAGAAGAAGGGGCGGAAGAGAGCCCAGTAGTTGCCGAGCTATACGCTCATCCTGGCACTAGTGCCCTCTCGGCACAGTGCCCTAACATCTAAGAGTGATCCTGGCCCCTTGCCCAGAGAAGGTAGCCAGTGTGATCTCTTCCTTTTATTTGTACCTAGCCTAGGCCACCTTAAAGTACGGTACATCAATTTAGTAACCTTGTTCCTTCCACTTACCACCGAGCCGCAGTAATCATGTAAGTAGCATAACTAATTTCAGTAATCTTAACTATTGTGAAACGAGCCACGATGCTCGTGACACGCATGGCCTAAGGCCTCAGTGAGGCACCCATTTATCATATGAGGCAACCCTCATGAATTAACTAGTAAATTTTAATTGTATTAAACATAAACCATGTTGTAATTTAGTTAGAATATTAACTCTTATGTTGGTGCTACGGTCGGGTTAGGATAGGTTAGGCTAGGGAATATCATAGAATGTACCACTAGGCTAGGTCTAAAACACATCTTGATTGTAGGAGGTAGCCTATAAAAACCGTGAGCACCTTCTAGTACTATTAGAATTAGGTTAAGTAGTGATTATAGCTCATATCCTATCTAGGGTTAGGTAGTTCTGTAGCTAGGTAGGCTAACCAGGACTAATCTGCTCAGGGGAAGGAGAGTAACCTACGAGAGGCGAACAGCTTGCTTAGTATAGACCTTCACGCCCGAAAAGGGAGTGAAGGCCCTCTTAAAGGGGGGAGCTTTTATAAATATTTACGCTGTTCGCCCTCGAACATTTAGGGATAGAAATATCAGCCTGACTGAGACAGGGAAATTGCTTTGTCCCACGATAGGTAGCATTTAGGCATTTAACCCCATAGGCTGGAAAGTTTGTAAACAAAATATGTTAGGGCATTAGGGACCTAAGCCTCAGAGAGGGTTTACGCTCAATGACCCCTAGTTATGGTGGCCCTTAAGCTTTATTCTATGCATTCGACGATGCCTTTGTCAAGGTCGGATTGCCCGGGGCGGTATAAGTCCTCCTCTGGAAGAACGAAGCGAGGTCGAGTCAGAGATCAGAGAGAGATCCCAGCGGTCACGGAACCAGGGTGACGCTGCGTGCGTGCCCGAACGATATTCTTTATTACTTTCTCTCCTACGTCTATCTTAATTAGTGAATTGGGAAGACTGCCAGAATACGAATCCTGAGGTTCCTCGTTTGTTTGCGCAGCGACTCGACGTTCACGGTAAGTCCGATTCTTGTTGAAGCTTCGTCGATTGACTAGTTCTTTTCTGTATTTCACATTTTTTTCTTTGTTTTCTTCCTTCAGCCACCACTTAGGGTATATGTGTTTACAAAGTCTAGATTAAGCCTAATTATTTTATTGTTAGCTTCAACCCCATTATTCCAGTAAAATACCTAGGATTTAGGGTAAGCAAAATCAGGTTAAATCTCGATGCTTTTGTATGCCTCGCGTCCGAATGTTTGGGAGAACCGTTGCGTTTAAAATCAAATTCATCTCAATTATTCTTTGTTAAGGTTAATAACCCTTAACTGGCGACCTTTGGCTAATTAACGTCTGTCTTTGAGGTTAACTTTTGGCTTCAAGTGACAGGTTACGTGTAATCTTGGTTTGCAGGGCCGTAAAATTTACGTAAATTGAATAATACATGATCAACCAAGACTCCTCACACGTAACAATATATATATATATATATATATATATATATATATATATATATATATATATATATATATATATATATATATATATTCAATAGTGATGACCATAATGCCCTCTTAACTTCTCCATTTCTTCACACTACTCGGATAAGCTTGTCACCAGAAAGTCTAAGATCCGAATGAAGAAATTCGAACGCCAGTGAGTTCGAATTCTGTCATGGGAGTAAAGATTCGCATACACACACACATATATGTACACATATTTATCGCCGTTCTTTATGTCGAAATCTAAATTATTCTTTATTACGTATTCAGTTTTTCATCGAAAAATAGTAATTATTAAAATTCGTGATGAAATGAAAAAATATTTCCACAAAATATCCTTCCAGAAAAAAGGAGAAACTAGAAATGAACCATTATATAAACACACATATTCACACACACGAACACACAGGTAAAAACAGCTTGAGTGACGAAACATATCTCGTCGACCTCTTGCGAACTTTCGGAAGATTTTTCTCCAGCGTCTTCAGGGAGTCTGAGAATTTCCAGTTCTTCCAAAGGACCTTTATCTATTTACGTATAATTATGCGTTTACATGCATACATATAAGTAGAAAAGGAGAAGAAGAATTACTCCAAATCTCTACCATCTGCTGGACGACATTGAAAGTCGAAGAAGTCCCAAAGAATTCCCGAAGGCAGAAGCAGCTCCAGTGGCGACGGAAACGTCTCCAGAATCCAGACGGGCCATACGTGGCAGATTACAAAACCTGGCATAACTCAAGAGACAGTTAAGTTAACTCGGAGGAAGTGGAGGACTACGGCTGAGAGAACGATGGCCCGAATGATCCTCCAGAGGAGAACTCTGCTTTTTGCGAATACATGATGGTGAATTTGCAGAAGAACTAACCAGGACAACGCAGACGTAGGAGACACAACAAGGACGAAATCTAAGGGCAACCAATCCTGATTATGGAGGTGGAAGCTTCCCCGTGTGACGGAGGTGCAGCGATCGGCGGAGGTGGTTGGGGGACCTACGGATGTCGAGTGATACCAATTTCACACAGCCTATCTTCAGTGGCAACGCTGGCGTGGGGTAAAAACTCCTAAGTTCAGTGGCTACAGAAAATGTGAAATGGCTTTTCCCATTCAGAACCCAGGCTTTGAGGAACACCGTCAGGATTCGCTGTATTTCTCCTGAATGCGATGTGGAAAGCTTTCCACCTACAGCAAGAAGAAAGGACCAAGCAGTGTCGTGTTTCCTACAGTGAACTGCGAAGCAACTGGTTTTGGGACTCTGCAAAGGATTCATCTGTTTTCTACATAAAAGAAGAGGTAACTTTTGCTCTTGGCTAAGCTGACAGAGAAGAGAATTGGGGAAGGGCCCATCCCTGGTTAAAATAAACCCCCATTTTGATGACGCTCTGTTGGCTATGATGCCCCAGGGGTGAGATCACTTGTGATCGGCAAAGGCCAAACATCTATTCTATCTATCTATCTATCTATCTATCTATCTATCTATCTATCTCTCAATCTATCTATCTATCTATCTATCTATCTATCTATCTATCTATCTATCTATCTATCTATCTATCTATCTATATATATATATATATATATATATATATATATATATATATATATATATATATATATATATATATATATATATATATATATATATATATATATATATATATATATATATATATATATATATATATATATATATATATATATGTATATACATATATATATATATATATATATATATATATATATATATATATATATATATATATATATACATATATATATATATATATATATATATATATATATTATATATATATATATATATATATATATATATATATATATATATATATATATTTTATATATATATATATATATATATATATATATATATATATATATACTGTATATATATGTATGTATGCATAACTGAATCATGAAAATATGGAATGTGATGAAAATATAAAGGCATTACCAAAAAGTAAAGTGGAACAATGCAGTGGTGCTAGGCCTTTCGAGTGTCGAAAGGCCTAGCATCACTCCATTGTTTCACTTCCCTATGTGTTATTGCCTATACACACACACACACACCTACATGTATATAAGGCCATTTTGCCAGTCGTGAACTGGGTCCTTTGTCGCCAGTTCACGACTGGCAGCCGCGTTTAAACCATGGAGGGTATCTAATCTGGAAGTGCTATCTGTATTCCAGCATTAAGCAGTTCTGTGGTCTTCCACCAGGGCAGCGCTTCAGAACCTTGCAGCCATCTTTAAAGGTCTGGTAACTGGGCAAATTGAACAGGGGCTTAGAGGGGATTGTAAATTGTTTTTATCCTGAATGTTTAGTGAGCAAGTGTTTAGTGAATGTTTAATGAGTAAGTGTTTAGTGAATATGTAGTGT